>JBBYHH010713058.1:0-27162 GCA_038382905.1 Daphne laureola
AATACACATGTGATAAAGAATAATGACTCAAAAATAAAATTATAAAGTTAGAGAGATGTTTAACACATTTTAGAAACTATAAGGGTCAATTTGAGTATTTTTTCCGCAAATTCCGTTATGTTTTAACGGAAGTTAAGTCACGAGTATAGATTCGCAACGTACTCATACTTTAGAGCCACTTTTGCAACAAACTTTAGTTCAGGTATAGATTTGCAATGAATGTTATAGTTCAGATATATCTTGTGCAATTTACTCGTTTCAAAACACAGAATAGTTTCAGCAAACTTAATTGGAAGCTTTTTTTTTTTGTCCTCCTCTGCTATTGTTGTTGATTGATACTTATATGGATGAATTAGGATAGAGAGGAAGAATTTGAGAAGGAATGTGAATCCAATTTCAATTAGGAAATTTACCAAATTCACGAGAGCTACAGGTCTAATTTATATGGATTCTGGAGTGTATTTGTCTCTCCTTTAACCTACTTTTTATTTTTAGGTCAGTTCCTCACTCAAGAGCTACCGGCCTAATTTTTTCCTTCTTGTAATCTATTACTCCTTATTATTTATATATATACTAAACTTACAGTTCAAAAAAAAAAAAAAAATCACCAGATTTTGCGTGCCTCCCCTTGCTGCTCACGTTCTCCTTTTTTTTTCTTTTTCTTTTTTTTTTTCTTTTTAAAGTAAATTGTCATCTCTCCTAAAAACTAATACGGTAACTTACAAAAAAAATCCCCTGAAGTTAGGTGAAACCTTCAGTTTCCCCCCTTGGTTTTGAAAAATCTACAGAAATCCCCCTAAGATATTGTAAAACCTTCAAATATCCCCCTCAATACTTAATCCAGTTACATTTTCTGTTAAATTCGTGGAGAAATTTTCTATTTACATCCCAAATATTGGAGTAAAATTGTTAGGGTTAAAATATTTATAATGTAATTAGGTGATTTCTCCGTGAATTTAATGAAAAATTAAACGAAATTAACTACTGAGGGGGGTAGTTGAAGGTTTTACAGTACCTTAGGGGGTTTTCTGAAGGTTTCTCAAAACCGAGGGGGGAAACTGGAGGTTTCACCTAACCTCAGGGGGGTTTTTGTAAGTTACCCTAATTTTAACAGCTAAGTTTCACTAATATAAGTGCCTTGTAAAACTCATTTTTTTTCATATTTAATTGGTATAGTTGATTGCAACTTAATGTCTTCTCTTTAGGCATATCACTATATGGAGGGATTTATCCTTAAATATGGGAATGAAGCTAGAAGTCGACAACATTCAAGTGTGCATGAAGCGTTGTTCATTACAGAACACCCTGCATATGTAGTCCTGTTCCTGATCCATATTCTTGCACATGATGCCAACTTCCCCTCGGATGCTTGTCAAGATGAAGAGATATATGCTCGGTTTTGCTGGTCAGAAATCATGACTGTGTTTCATTGTAATTTTGCCTATGCGTTTTAGTCTACAAGCTTTCCCCCCTTTTCTGGGTGCCCTTTGTTTGCAAGTTTTTGTTTTAACATAGCAAGGATGAGTGCATAGTTCCAAAATTTTGCACTGCTGATTGAACCATTTCTTTTTTGTGCAGGCCACTTCTTTCCTTTCTCTGGGCATTACTTGATGCTAGCACTGTTGCTAATGACTTGGTTCATAATGCTGCTTTTTGCTTGCATTACATTTTTCGTGCTATTAGAAAAGCCGAGGATGCAGTTGCAGTGAAGCAGACTCCAGTAAGATACTTTTCTTGGATGTCTTTACAATTGCAGTGAAAAGCTTAATGAGAATCAGTGTATATTGAGGTTTCAAAATAATAGTGATATCTTAAAATGCAGGGACTTCACTTTCTTGCTGAACTTGGAAATTCAGTATTAAGATTATTGCAACCTAATGGGATCTCAGCAACACAGTCACCTGGACAAATTCTGCTCCCATCATCGTTTTATAGATTAAATACTTCTAAAAGAAGTTCAGAGGCAAGTGTTAACATAAATTGTTGTTTTAGCTGTACGCTGGAATGATTCTTTTTTGCCCCTAACTCAGCTTTTGCATACAGGAAAATTCTAACGGTATTGATCAAACTTTAATTGATAAGATAGTTCGTCGTTTTCAGTCCCTGGTATGTCTGATCTGGTAAAATCTAATTTGTTTTCTGCGTATTTGTACTCATCAAGTGGAGGCGTATACTTATGTTGGGCTAATTTGCTTGACTATTCTCAGTCAGTTAACAGGATTCGACATTGCCGAGAAAGTTGCCCTGTTGATGGTGCATCAACTGTGGTACCAGTGAAGCATGACTTCAGTTCAGTGCTTGGGAAAAATGGTCCTGTTTCTTCAAATTCCGTTGGCAATGTTAAGAGTAAGCGACATGTGAGCAAGAAACGAAAGAATGGTGCATATGCTAATACTGAAACAGCGTCAAGTAAAGAACAATATTTACGTAAATCAGTAAATACAAGCTTTTCACAAGAGCAGCTTTCATTTGAAAAAGTTGAACGAAGTCCTGGTTCCTGGAAAGAAAATGCTGTGGCAAGCGAAGTTTTTGCTGCTGAACCTTCCAATGATCTAAAAAGGTGCACAAAAAAGCCTTCCGGGGCAAAGGTAACTCAACTTGATGTTAGACAGAATGATTTTGCCTAGTTAAGCCGGAGGACTTCATTTGCAGTGCTGTGATATTTTTCTTTTTGGCATGCCGTTTCTAAATCTAAACACATCATGGAATACTCACACAGACATGCTCCCTCCGTCTCTGGAAATTTGTATGTTTTCCTTTTTTTAAATCCCAAGAAAACTAATACATCTTTCCAGGAAACATTTTAACATCAGCTTTATCTTCTTTGTTACCCTCTATTAACCTTTGCACTCAAAAAGGTACTTTTGGCTTTTATACTTATTTTACTTTATTATCCTCCAGTGAACATCACTTATTAATCTCCGTCAAGGCCAAATGTATCAAATTTCCTGGAACAAGAGGGTGTGCTAAAAAAGGATTCTTGGGCACAGAAATTCTTTGATAAATGAACACTTACTGCATGTAGTTGGATCTGGATAATTGCCAAAAGCGGTCTGTTACTCATGTCAAATAGTTGTAACCTAGGAGTATATAATTTTCTATCCAACTTCAAACAAAATTGCCACTGCTGTAATAGGCAATCATGATTGAGGGCTTGTCGCTTTCTCAATACACAGATGAAATGTGATAGCAGGGAAGTTAAATCACCAGGATCAAAAGATGGTAGCTGGGAGACTGTAAGCCATAGTTGCCTGACAGGACGGGTATAAATTCCTGCTATTATTTCTGTAATGGTTGTTAAAATCGTTGTTGTTGTGTGGTATTTACTCGTTCTCTGGCTTCACTCAACAACTTCAAGTCTATTGATTTATTTATATTAATCTACTTTTGAAGTAAACTACTAAATTTTTCAGAGTTTGCTTGAGCATTGAATATTGGAGCTTGCAGTTGTTTAACAATGAAAATTTATCATAGAGTATTTTATAAGATGATATTCTCTTACTCCCTCCATCCCTAAACATTTTTTAGCATTTGTCTGTTATGGAGATTAAAGTGTGTAAAAATTGTTAATGAGTTTCCATTCATGCTCTTAATTTTTTTGGTCTTTGGAGATAATGTGGAATCGATAAAAAGTGAAGTAAATTTTATTAGTAGTTTTGCAAAAATGATAGAAAGAGATGGAAAAGGGGTAGTAGATTAAATTGATGTGTAAATAATGTACTAGAAGGGAAACATTTGAAAAGATTGGTTAGGGCCATCCCAAAAAATGCAAAAGAAACGGACGGCAGGATTACTATATTTCATGTTTGATAGTACTATATGTTATTTGTGTTTACTTTTCAGGGTTAACGGAACATCAATTTGTTGTCAACTGTTGTTTGTTCTATTTTTTTCTCCTCCTTGTATCTTTTCACCTGATTCCTCCCTTTTTTATTTCTTGTGGCAAGGAGGCCATTCTGGCAGATAAGTCAAACAACTTAATTTTGCAGCCGTTAGCTGATACATGTGCTGGTAACCACCTACTCATTTTAAGTTATATTCAACTGAAATCATTAAGGTGACTAAGAATAGAATGTTACACGGCATTTATAAGAATTATTAAGCTGATACATGTGCCATTAACTACCTACTCAGCACTTAATTCTCCAGGATGTCTCTTGCCTGCAAAAATACCGTTTAGCAACCAATTTGGCTTTCATAATAATTATCGTTTTTTCAAGGAATTAGTTGTGGTGCCAAATTTTTATACGTGCCAATATCATTTTTAATTTATGGTGCAGCAAGGGTGAAGAAAGGGCAACGATTATCTGTTGAAGCATCTTCTGTATCAGAAATTTGTGAGTTAACTAGAGAAGTAGTAAGTTTCATTATGCTTCACACCTTCACCTCTATTCCTATTTTGTTTGAGCCGTAGAATTCTTGAAGGAACTAATCGAGAAGAGATGAAAGAATAGATTTTATTTTCTCTGACATAGTGCCCAGTCTCGTGAATTTCCAAAGTCTAGGGTCATGTACACTAAGGGCTCCCTTTTGCCCATGTAAAATATGTTTCTTTTGATAAAAACAACTCAGGTACTGGAACTGCAGAGAGAAAACAAGTGCATGATTAGCTAGTGGTGTGGTAAAAAACTTGAATAGAAGCACTTCTTGTAAACCTGCATCTTACAGCAGACAGGACTTTGACCTTTTGTGTTCATTGTGTTTGTAGCTTGGATTGCAGATCCTTCTATTACATTTTTATACTTATTGGCAATGCAGCCTATTGATACTGCATTTTTGCATATTTATGTTATCTGGTCTTCTTGTAAACCCACATTTTTGCAGATCATTATTAATGGTTAGAGTAGCCATTTCCCTTAAAAAAAGTGGAAAAAGAAAACGCAAATGTGTGTAGATGTAATACAGTATTACATCCGTGTGCTTGCTATCTCAGGTCAGGACGACTCGGAGGCGTAAAGTCTAACACAGCTCGTACATGAGTAGGTAGCGGCAGTGACCAAGTGCAGTTCGTAACTTCGTACTCCCAAGTTATTACTATTAATTTGTATTGCCTTCCCTTCCCTTCCAGTATTAAACTATGTGAATACGATGTATAGTTCTGGAGCTGGAAGTTCTAGAAATGGATAGCCTCATTAATGTAATGACTCCCTTAATTTAAGTCTTGAGCCTGCATCTTAAGTGTTCGATTCAGCAGTTCCATCATTTTGTAAGTCCTCTTGATTTGATTTATCTCCTACATATTCTGAGGACAAATAGATATTAGGGGGTTTCAAAATTAAAAAAAGAGTGGAGTATCTGATTTGCGAGTAAATGAGAAGTAATTAATTTTTTTGACTTCATTATGAGATTTGAAAAGGTTAGTTTGAGATTCCGTGAAAGAACGTTGGAGTTTGGGGTGAAAAACACTTAGACCCAGCGATGGGTGTGGTCGCTGAGCACGGCGATGGGTGGAGGAAAAGTGTTTGGAGGAAGAAGGTGTCGAAATTTTCATTGGAGAGACGATGTAAGAGGAAGAAGAAACAGAGGGTCTTGCGAGAGACAATGTGAAAGTGTAACTGCTCATCTCTCTCACTCCAACTCTTTTATTCATGAATCATTCCTAACATTGACGGGGAGTTAAAATTGAAATTTTACCAAACAAAAGAAAGTAAAATAAAACAGAATCACAGATCTGAGGCAGCATTATTATTATTATTATTATTATTATTTACTAGTATCTTTTAAAAGTAAACGTTATCGTAGGTTATCACCAAATGGGGTTTGGTCAATCATGCGTGAGAAATAGTTATCACTACCCAAGCCAATTGCATATTATTAATCCTTGTGGGATGGAGAGCGTACATTTTAGTTTTGAATACGTGATTCACAAAAAAAGAAAAAGAAAATGTGTACTAAATATAGATAATCTGTTATCATTTGCATATAATGATCTTAATAGATGAACAAGTTGAAGAAAATATGATAGATTAAGCATTGAGAGTTAGTATAATACTACTATTTCTAATGGTACTAAACATGAAACGGGTTTAATAAATTTCTGGTGATTTGAATAACATTCCAATGGTTGTCTTAAATTGGTTATCACTTACCACCTGATCCGTTTGTTGGGTGATGAGAAGATCCTGGTGCGGAGTATGACGAAAAACAGGTTTCAATCCCCACATAGTGAGAATGTATGGTATGTGTTTCCGGGGAAGAAAAGAAAGAAAGAAAAAGAAACAGCCATGAATGGTTATGGTGCAGCTTAGCTCTTCTTGTTTTCACTCTCCTTGGCATTCATTCCATGAAAGTGAAGTTGGTAAAGAAGACTGCAATGTAATGCACAGAAACACACAGACAGCAGCAATCTTATCTTTTTGCTTGTTGTTTGTTGTTTGTTGTTTGTTGTTTGTTTTGTTTATGTGTTTTCTCAGAAAAAGCAAGTGAAAGTGAAACATAAACGTCTACTGTACTAAGCCTGCTCCATTCCGACTTCAAGTTATTCATCAATCAGTCTCCTCTGAAATGGCGAATTGGAAGACTGACTCGCCGCTCTCTCGCCGAATCGTTCGCGCTTTCCTAGATTTCCTTTCCTCCGGTACGGTACTCCCTTGCTTTCTCTCTCCCGATTCCCCCAATTCCACAATCTCTAACTCTCTCTTTCTCCTTCTCACTCAGTCGACCCCGCTCCCGGTGCTGATCTCGAAGCCCTTGACGTCGCCAGAGAATGTCTCGCCGAGGTTTTTCAGCTCCCCTCTGCTCCTTCGCCTCACTCCAACTCCGACGACGACTTGATCGCTATGTTTGAACCCAAACACCGGACACCGACGACTTCTGACTCAACATCTCGCCCTCTGGTAATCTTCTTTAAGGATTGTTATTGCTATTGCTCTTCTCTTGTTTGCATATCGTTGATTCTGGTAGTATTTGTTTGGTTATTGCTTTACTTTTTTTGTGTGGCTGATTTAGGGGGAAAACAGGTTGAAAGAGCCGGTGTCAGTAGACGGTAGGCATGTGCTCTTACTTCATTTCATAACATCATTCTTTTGTGGTTTCAGATTATCAGTTTCTTGATTACCTGATGACTCTTTGTTGTATGCAGCGACTTCTAAAGATGAGCTATTCGGGCAATTCTTTGGGGCGCTTGAAAAGGCACACTTCTTTAACGCCATGTCTAATGGAAATGATGATCCGGCTCAGCTGGATAAAGCAACACGGATATTTCATGACGCTTTGGATGTATGGCCACTGCAATTCTGTATCTGTGTTGTGGACCTTCGTATTTTAATTTCAGTGTCACCAATTTTGCTCTACCTGCAATTTCAGTTGCACTCATGCTGGGCTCGTTGTACTCCCTTTGAAAATTCTTAGCCTTCTCGTGGTGGTTGTTGTGTCTATGTGATAACCCTATTCTTTGTTGTGTCACTTGGTCTGCTTGAAGGACAATGTGGTAAATGTTTGCGATGTCCATGCTTAAGGGTTTTGAGTAGCTGTAACATTTCCCTTGAGGCTGTAGGCTCCAGAGTGGGCAAGATGGGAATGATATCATATCAAAACTTAATGATTTCAAAGAAAAAATACTCAGAATCAATGCATTATGACTTGGTCTGTTGCATGTATTAGCTTTTCCCTGCATATCCTTTTCAATTTTCATTTATAATGTTGTATTACATGGTAGGTGAAAGTGGTAGCTAGAGTTAAATCTGTTTCAGCTGAACGATTTTGAAATTTGTACTTTTCTTATCTCGTGTTTGTTACTTTTATTCGCTCTAGATTGTACTGCTGTATCTTCTCGTGCTTGTTCTCTATTTCCCTTCTAGATGTGAACAGCCAAGTAAGTAATACATAAAAGAGTTCTATGATTTCAGGAGATTGAAAGATCTGGGTCACAGGAATTTAACAAAAAAACCCTAGCTGAGATGTTGAAATGTCAAGGTAACACAAACATTTTCTTTACTGAATTGGTGAATCGAATTTTGGGATCGATATTATCTTGCGGTTAGAAAAAGGCAACTTTTTTATGTCAATTACCCAAAATATGTTAGTTCTGGCAATCAGTACGTGTATGTTTTTGATGAGATGAATCTGAAATTATCTGGTCCTGCAAGCAAAACACATGATTTTTCTTGTCAGTTAATTTCTTTGCGTGCAGGTAACAGGGCAATGCAGTCAAAGCTTTACCTGGATGCAATAGACTTGTATAATGCGGCAATTGCCCTATGTGATAGTAATGCAATCTACTACTGTAACAGGTATTGTACTTTTTGAAAAACTCCAAGTGGACTTGGGTTTCATGGTTAAGGTGGTTTCGAGTGTCTTGTTAATTCATTTTAATCGCTTTTCACCTTTCTATCCCTATCTCTGCCTCCTCTTATATAACAGGGGAATAAACGAAGATGTATCAGCTAGTAATCGTTTGCTTGATCACTCCATTCCGTTACCGTCAAACACCTCCACATTTTTTGTTTTTTTTGCTTTGGTCTTCGGATATCTTAAGTTTTGGGATATTATAATTCTCGCAAAATGTCCTATAATATATCAAAGAAGTTAAATGCACTTCTCTCCCTTTTTGCTTGCAACATCTCTTTTTCAGCATTTAACTTGAGGTTTTGTTTGTCTAACATTCTGAAAAATAAATTAAAAAGTTCACAGAAATGATAAATTTATGTTCATAGTTTCTGAACATATTTTGAGAAAAATTTCCGTCTCAAAGTTCTATAGGTTATTTGAGGTTGAATTGACAATTGAAATTGAAGGGATTGGGATAGTAGTTGGGTAGTAAAGATAGTAGACGGGAAGTAGGAGTTGGAAATTACATAGTGATGTTTTTCTTGCACTCCCTCTCAGGCTGGAGAGTCCATACCATGGGCTGCTGGCTTTAGAAGATCAGCTCGCAGATTTGTTTACTAGTGCTTTGGGTGGGACTCCGATAAAGTCTATTTATAACAAGCTTGAAGTTTATGTTATGTATGCTCCAACTTGAGGAGTGTTAAGAAACATACTCCGTATTATGTAATTCCCAACTCCTACTTCCGATCTATCATCTTTACTACCCAACTACTATTAGCTCCATCCCCAACTACTCCTAAGACTATGTTTGCTCTCCCCTTCCTACAAAAGTGTTATGGGCATCTTGTTATTAGGACAACGGTGGTGGGTAGTTGCACGGAAGGGTTTTCTGTGTTAGGTTCGCTGTGATACCATGTTAAGAGAGACTTGAGCTCTTGATAAAATAAAAAGATACCAGCCTTGATATAGGAAGAGGAGAGCATACAAAGTCTTGAGAGTTGTTGGGTAGTAAAGGTGGTAGATGAGAAGTAGGAGTTGGGAGTTGCACAATGATGTTTCTTAACAAATGATGTAACCTAGGGTGCTATGTCTGTTGGTCGAAAACAAGTTTAACTATCCACAAATCTTTGAAATTGTGATTCAAATGATTGGGATATTTGGTAAGGTTGAAAAACAAGTTTGCTATCTAACTTATTTTCGGACCTGGAAGTTGGAACATTATAATACTACCTCCATCCATAAAGTAATCCAACATAATCTATGATTGTACTTCTATATAATTTTAAATTATAAATTTAAAACTTGTATATACAACTAATTATTTGATATCTTTACTTTATAATTTTTTTTAAATTCTACTAAGAAATAACACAGATAAATTAAAGTGAAATTGACATCAAAACTTTTGCTCAACCGTTGCGCTATTTTTGGAACAAAGAGAGTATATTTATATTCCGGTTTGGAAGAATCTTACCCGTTTTAATTTGCTGCTTCAAAGTTTAAGTCATTTGGTTCCGGAAAGATTTGCCTCATTTTGATTTATGCTTTTCAGGGCAGCTGCTTACACTCAAATTCACAAATACGAAGAAGCAATTCAGGACTGTCTTAAATCTGTAGAAATTGACCCAAATTACAGCAAAGCGTACAGTCGTCTTGGTTTGGTATATTATGCGCAACGCAATTATGCTGATGCCATAGAGAAAGGATTTAAGAAGGGTTGGTGAAACATATTGCTTATTGATCCATAGCTGACAAGTAGCCTTGTTTTGTTATGTTTTATTCTATTTATCGTGTATCCTAAGTAGCATGCCTTATACTGCATATACTTACCAGCATTTTGGTTAAGACATTTCCAAACTCTATTCTCCTATCCCCTTCTGTAGTCCATGACACTGAAAAGCTTCTGAGGGAAACATTCAGATACAAATGCACAATTTATTGCAAACTCCTACAGTGCTAATTGATTCAACAGCTTTCTTCTTTCACGTGTGCAGCCTTGCAGTTGGATCCAAATAATGAATCAGTGAAAGAAAATATTAGGGTAGGTTCACTTCTCGGCTTCTTTATCACAATTGGTTATGCTCTTCTTCCTGACAATTTCAGACTATAATATAGGTTTCTGAGCAGAAACTAAGGGAGCAGCAGTATCATTCCCAACATCAAGTAAGTCTTCTTTTCAGATGACTTACAAATCGTTGCTGATCTTGTTACTCTCAATCCTTCGTTTAGGGTTATTATATGGACCATTTTTCTTGCAGGGCATGGGACCAGATCCCCGTAATCAAGAATGGGGAGGATCTAGGAGCGGAGGAGGGCCTCCATCCTTTGGCATGCCTTTTGATATTAATCTTGGAAGCATGTTCATGAATATAGCCAGCGGTGCACACCCGCAAAGTCAAGCAGCCGGAGGAGGTGAGGGTGTGAATGGTTCTGAAGATCCTGAAATAGGAATCGGTGGGAATGGGAGTATCAACTTAAACATAGGAGAGCAAATGCCAGAGGAGTTGAGTGGAGCTTTGAGATCGGTGATGGAAATGTTCAACGGGGCTCCATCTCGAGGACAGACTCAAGGTGCCACTGGCAATGGACCAGCTTCAAACTGACCATTTTGTTTTTCCTTGATGTACAAGTATAACTTTCTGTTCCCTTCTCAGTTTTCAAATCAGGATTACTTTTGTTCAAGACGAAAATAATGGATATATTTTACTTTGTCTTTGATTGCATTTGCAGATTAAGGAATATCATTGATTAGAGGGTAATAAGATAAATTAGTCATGTGACATAAAAATAGCTTTTATGGAAAATGAATCAGTTTTACTTGGATGGATAGAGTATCTCGGATTAAAAATTCAGTAGATAATTTTATGGAACGTTTTCTTTTCTTTTGGAACTGAATAATATCCGGTTCTAACTGTTCCAAAGAAGTTGACAGCTAGAAAAGTTCATACTCCTACTATGGAGTACTAGATTTTATGAGAACTTTTTCTTTTAAAAGAAGTTACACTACTAGTGAAGAACTAAAAGCTACACACTTCACAATATTACTCCTTAGGAGCGTTGGAACTGTCTTTAGTTGTAGAATTTTTTTTAAGTTTTCATCTTCAATTTTTTTTTTGTAAATGTTTGATCATTTAACTACTTTAAAATGATGAAAGAAAACTTTGGTGCTTTTTTTTTTTAGGGGAATGACGTTTATTTAAATTAAACAGCAAGAGTTGAGGATAACCATAGAGGGGGAACAAGTTCTCAATTATGTCAATCTAAATGCTCTAAATCATGACAAGCAACACTATGCGCAACATCATTAAAGTGCCGACGTATAAAATGTAAAGAATGAGATGCAAATGAGCGAAAATTGAATCTAATGTCCTCAATGACCACTCCAAAATAGTATAGGCTGTGAATGTGATTACTTCGTAGTTCTATGACGAATAATTGCAAATCTTATTCAAAGGTGACGTGTTGTCATCCCTTGTCGTGTGCGATCCTGGTCCCCCATAATAGTGCCAAGGCTTCCAGATACATGACATCCTCTCTCACATAATTGAAACCCAAAGAGCAAACTACTAGACATTGATGCTGAGAATTTCTTGCAACGATACCCACTAATGCTCGGTGAGTTCTCTTACAGAGGGAAGCATCCACGTTTACTTTGATGCAACCCGACAAAGGTGGGGACCCAAGCAACACTCTGCGTACCAGAGGCCGGGGAAGTTAACAGACTGGATCCCTGCACTCTCACCCATCCAGCAACCCAGACCAGAATTTTCGCAACAAGTACTTCTCTGAAAATAATTTTGGAAGCTGCACCTATCCCCGGGTCCACACTTTTCTGTGGAGAGCTTGCGCGAATATTTTGTCAACCCAGGATAGATTACTACACAGAGAGATGCATGTTAATCCTACCTGTTAGGTATGCTCTGAAATTTATGAGACGGTAGCCTATTTATTATGAGAATGTCCCTTTGGACTTGGTGTGTAGAAACAATTAAATATCTTTCCTCCACTGTCTCAGAAGAGGGGTGTTAATGATTCAAGTGTAAGGTTGAGAGGAATGGAAATAGCATGCTTATATTGCACATGAATAATCCACGGTAGACTCATAAAATAAAGCGAAACAAAACTATCTGGCGGAAAATCGGGTCGTTGCATTGCACATGAATAATGCGCGGAAGCTACATGCTGTACTCATAAAAAACGGCCTACAAAATGACACCGCCTCTCTCCGCCGTCTCCTCTTATGCGCCACCGCTGCACCTCCCAACGGCTTGTCATATTCCCGCTCTCTTTTCTCCCAACTCCCATACCGGGACACATTCGCCTACAATACCCTCATCAGGGCTCACTCCCACTCATCTCCATCTCTCGCCCTTCAGATTTTCACTTCTATGCGCCGCTGCGGCCTCCCCCCCGATCATTTCACTTTCCCTTTCGTCCTCAAGGCGTGCGCCCAGCTCCATGCCGGCCGAGAGACGCATTCGCTTGTAACTAAGCTCGGGTTCCACTCCGACGTATACGTTCAGAACGCTCTGATTAGTTTCTACGGTCACGTTGGGGCTGCGGGACTTGCATTCAAGGTGTTCGATGAAATGCTGGTGAGAGATCTGGTTTCCTGGTCCAGTGTGATTGCTGCTTTTTCCAACAATGGATTTGGGTACGCAGCTCTGGCTTTGTTTCAGGAAATGCAGCTTTTGGGTGATGTCGAGCCGGATGATGTTATGATGCTCAGCGTAGTATCTGCTGTGTCGAGTCTAGGGGCTGTTGAATTGGGATGGTGGGTCGAGGGTTTTATTTTAAGAAGTGGTATGAAGCTGTCCGTTTCGTTAGGTACTGCGTTGATAGATATGTACTCAAGGTGTGGATCCATCGAACAGTCCATAAGACTGTTCGATGAAATGCCTGTGAAGAATGTGTTAACATGGACCGTGCTGATAACTGGACTTGCTGTGCACGGTCGGGGTAAGGAAGCGCTCGTTGTGTTCAATCATATGAAAGAACATGGCCTGAAGCCTGATTCTGCTACCTTTTCTGGCCTTTTGGTGGCTTGTAGTCACAATGGTCTTATTGAGGAGGGTTGGCAAATTTTTACTAGCATAAAAAATGAATATGACATGGAACCACTGTTAGAGCACTATGGCTGCATGGTTGATCTGCTTGGTCGTGCAGGGTCACTTAAAGAGGCATTCGAGTTTGTTCATAAAATGCACATGAGGGCAAATGCAGTTATTTGGAGGACTTTGCTTGGAGCGTGTGTTAGTCACAAAAATCTTGAATTGGCTGAGAAAGCCAGACAAAAGTTGCTGGAATTTGATCAATGTCATGATGGTGATTATGTGCTTTTGTCAAATGCATACGGGGGGGTGAATAGATGGCTTGAGAAGACAGAAATAAGGGATATAATGAGGGAAAAGGGAATCAGCAAGAGGCCTGGTTATAGCTTGCTTGATGTAGATGGGGTAATTTATGAATTCCTTTCCGGCCAGAACACGCATGGCAAGTCGAAGGAAGCAATCGAGCTCTTGGAATCAGTTGTTGCTGACCTGAGAAATGAAGGTTATAGTCCCAATATATCAAGTGCCTTCCATGACATTGAAGAAGAAGAGAAAGAGCAAAGTGTTAGTTATCACAGTGAAAAGCTCGCAGTGGCTTATGCGCTTGTTAGTTTCAGTAACAGGAGGATCATAAGGGTAATAAAAAACCTTCGTATCTGTCATGATTGCCATTGCTTCATGAAGCATGTTTCGAGAAAGTTCGGTGTAGAAATCATGGTCAGAGATAGAAATCGTTTCCACCATTTTATTCATGGAACTTGTACATGTAAGGATTACTGGTGACAGAGCTGCTCTAGCTTGTGTGGAGGAGAAGGGTGTTACAATGATGGTTAAGGATACATTTCAAGAAGGGAGCTTGTCGTTTGCAAATGTCTCTTTGCTCACGCTCGCAGTCAATGCTCAAAACTACATTTGCTCTTTTCACAAGGTACACATGAGAGGCACTGTTGTCTGTAGAAACCAATTACTTTTAGAATGTCTCTGACTCTGCTTCTGTGCAGTCCTTAAAACTAAACGATGTGATACAATCCTTAATTTGATCTGGTATAAAATGTTTGGACTAATGGGTGATTTAAGCGATGTTAGTAGAACCATACCCCTTACTCATTTTAGTTGTAAAAAAAAAAAAAAAAAAACAATTACCTTCTTGTTTTTTTTAACAGTTGTTATTATTTCTTGTTTATCTTAATTATTCATCTAACAATATAAGTAGCATATTTTATTCTTTCATGTAATTTATTATTGAGTGGTGTATTTGTACTCAATATTTAAATTATCACTTAATTGTTAGTCCTTAAAATCAAGCAAATATATGAAGTGAAGATACTAGTTTTTGGGTGTTTGAAATTTTTGTGTTTATGTGTTTCCGACTATCGAAAATAGATAAAGAAAATATTGTTTACGGTTCAAAACTAATGTTACTTGTGTTATTTCAATTTAATTTATTTATAAATAATTCTATACAAAAATAAACTAACAAAAATCTAGTATATTTTAGAAATTAAAGGTGACACATAAATTATTAAAAAAATTGTTAAAAAAAATTGTGAAAACTATAATATACTGTAAATTCTAAAACTGAAAGCTTAGATTTATTTTCGAAGTAGGGAATATGTCAACAGTTAAGGGGGAATGGAGTTCATTTGTATCGTAAGAAAGGTCTTGTCGTGGGAAAGGTGAGAAAGAATTGGGGCTTACAAGGAAGCTCCTCGAGTCCGGGTCCAGTGGGGTCCTTTGGAAATGAATGGCAGCGAGCTGGCTGGGGCCGCTGGGACGTGGATCTCACAGAACAGAGAGCGTTTCCTTCATTCAACGGCGGAGATTGATCTTCAGGTCCACGTCATTTCCTTTTCTGATCAAACCAGCAACCCAACCGAACCGAGACTCCCGCCTCCTTAAACTACCCAAACTCTCTCTTTCTTTCTTTATCTGCTGGCCTGGCGTGGCCTGGCCTGAGACTACAACTTCATACCCCTCGATCTTTCCGCCCGCCTCCAACTTTTCTGTAGCTTCTTCTTTTCATCTCTTTAATCTCTCTCCCCTCCAACTTCCATTTGCATGTTAATGCAACAGCAACAGATCACATCATTTCACTCGCTGTCTGAAGCTGCTCCCTCGCTACTCCACTTGCTATACTCTCTAGTCCGAAAGGTTCGTGTTTTCTTTTTTTGGCCCTCCTCCGTTTTCCCTGAAGTAGGTTTTTTCTGTGCTGCTAATTCTGATTGTTGTATTCATGTTGGGTCCGTTTGCTGGCACTTCGAGCTGTTTGCTCGCTTTACGTGCTCTTTGGTTGATGTTTGAGGTTTTTCTTAATTGGAGCAAGCTTAAGAGTGGACATTGTTGTTTTATCCTTTGCTGTTGCTTATTGGGTTTCAGCCAAATCAGCTGCTTTATGCTTTGCTCAATTCTAGTCCTGTTGGTACATTGAAAGGTAGGAACTTTACTGATAAAGTTATGTCCAAATGTAGGTTCTTTTGTGATGAGTGCTTACGTAGTTGGCGCCTTGGTCCCTCTCATTGTCACACTTATACTTCGCAATTCCAAGAATTTGAAGAAACGAGGTGTGCCTGTTGATGTTGGTGGAGAGCCTGGTTATGCCATCAAAAATTGTTGGTTTTCGGAGCTTGTGGAATCAAGATGGGAGGGAATAACCACTCTTGCAGAGCTTTTTGAGCAGGCTTGCAAGCTGCATTCGGATAAATTCTTGCTTGGAACTAGGGAATTGATCGCTAAAGAGGTTGAAACTACTGCAGATGGGAAATCCTTGGAGAAACTTCACCTGGGAGATTACCAGTGGTTAACTTATGGAAAGGCATTTGAAGCAGCCTGCAATCTGGCCTCTGGTTTAGCTCAACTTGGGCACCGAAAGGAAGAACGCGTTGCAATTTTCGCTGACACAAGAGCAGAATGGTTTCTTGCGTTGCAGGTATTATCTTATGCTATTTCAAAATCTCTTTTCATGAAATGCATGTCAGCTTAAATAATAATAATAATAATAATAATAATAATAATAACAAAAACTTGCTTTCTTATATGCTTGCTTTGTATTGCAAATTGTACAGCCGTGCCTGATAGTTTCTTTATTGCCAGGCTTGCTTTAGGCGAAATATCACCGTTGTGACAATTTATGCATCTCTGGGTGAGGAGGCTCTTTGTCACTCTTTAAATGAGGTTCTCTTTCTATCTCTCTGCTTCTCTTGGTGTTTATGGTGCATGCACGCGTAATTGCCATTACTTAGTTGTTGTAACATAAAATGTCTGGACTGCTCTATATAGAAACAAACTTGTCGTTCCATTCACTCACGTCTCGTTACTAGCATCTATGTGTAGGATAATTTACTGCTGGTAAAAATTACTACTTCTATTCATGAAACTACAAATTACTATAAGCACTTTTTTCCAAATAAACCTTCTGATAATTTTCTTATATTCTGTATTCCTTTTATATGAAATAGAGTAGGAACTTTTTGAAACTGAATTATGTTTATATTAATGCCATTCGTTTTGGGAAAATTAACCTAAAGTATGAGCAGTAGATTATCATTCTTGATGCTATATACTATATGAAACAAGTTACTATAAAGTAATTTTGGGGATATATCATGTGGATACTTCAAAAATATGAGCAGTAGATTATTTTGATGCTGGTAGGGTTGCAATGCTTGAGGAGAAAAGGGGGGAAAGTACTATACACTTCATCCCTTTGGCTTCTTTTTTGTATTTCCACTTCAATCTTCTATTTTCATTTTTCATTTTTCAATGTGTAGATTTTAGAACAGCAGCTGATTTATTTGCTTGCCATGCTATGGTTTATTTCTCATGAACCGACTTTTTTTTTTTATACCTTACAGACAGAGGTTACAACTGTGATATGTGGGAACAAAGAATTGAAAAAGCTTGCAGATATTAACGAGCAACTTGACACAGTAAAGCGTGTGATTTGTATGGATGAAGTGATCCCATCAAATGCCTTGGCGACGGAGCGGAGTGGAAAATGGAGTATCACGTCATTTGCTGATGCTCAGAGATTAGGAAGTGAAAATCCTGTTGATCCTGATTTACCTCTTCCAGCGGATGTTGCTGTTCTAATGTATACAAGTGGAAGTACTGGATTACCTAAGGTTTAAACAATTCACATAGTTTCTCAATTTTAGATCAGAAGCCATTTTAAATGTTTATAGCTTATTGATATCTGTGGATAGTTTGAAATGTGGGGAGTTCCTTAAAGCAGTATTTGCTTGTACTCACTCTATCCCACAAAAATTATGTTTATATCTTATTCAAATTCCTGAGGTGAATTTGACTTATGGTATTTTCATGCTTCCTGTGATGTCCATGGACATGTTCAGTTTATCTAGGTCAATCTGCAACAACTTTTTAAGTGTGTCTACTGGTCTTGTTTATGGTTTGTTATGCATGATGAATCATTGTATTAACAGATTAGGTTTCTCAGTTATTGGTGTCAATTTGAAATGTTCACTTCATATAGGGTGTGATGATGACCCACAAAAACATCCTAGCTACAGTTTCTGCTGTGATGACAATTGTTCCTGGGCTTGGAAGCAAGGATGTTTATCTTGCATATCTGCCTTTGGCACATATTCTTGAACTTGCTGCTGAGGTATGCTCAGTTGCTCACCACAATGTTTTTGAATACTTGATATTCGTTGGTTTTTCCTTTTTCCCTTTTTCTCGTTTTCTTGCTGGGTTAACATATTAGCTTTTTTAATTTGTAGAATATCGTTCCTGCTGTTGGAGGCACCATAGGATATGGTACTCCTTTGACTCTCACTGATACGGGAAACAAGATAAAAAAGGGAACGAAAGGGGATGCAACTGTTTTGAAGCCTACTATTATGGCTGCTGTTCCAGCAATTCTTGATCGTGTTCGTGATGGTGTGAGAAAGAAGGTCAAATTCTACTGCTTAAGACCAAAATAATATGCGGATCCTATGTTTTTTCTTCTTGGGGTTTTTTAGTTTACAAGTTTTTTAAGTTTCCTCTTTATAACATCTTATTGATGTTAATTCGTTCCAACTAGGTCATTTTTTAGATGGATAATTAATTTTAGATTATTAATTGACACTATAAACTTCATGCCACCAACCCCTACATAGTCGGGATTAAGGTGTAGTATGATGTTGATGATGATCAAATAGTTTAATTACAAGTTTACAACAAAATATTGGTAGACTTCACGTAATGAGAAGGTATATTTAAAAGAAGATATATAATAATGGAAAAGTCACACACTTTAACATGAGAAGAATGTATGAGAAGTGACCAACACATTCTAGGGAGGGAGTACATGGTTACCAGGTTTCGACTTTTGTATTACTCCATGTTTATGTTTGAGCATATTCGATCTGACTCTTCCTTAAAAACCAGGTTGATGCAAAAGGCGGGCTGTCCAAGAGCTTGTTCGATCTGGCATATTCGCGTAGGTTATCTGCAGTAAATGGCTGCTGGTTTGGTGCATGGGGACTTGAAAAGCTTCTGTGGGATTTCCTTGTTTTCAGAAAGGTTCGAGCTGTTTTGGGAGGCCAAGTCCGATTTTTGCTTTCAGGCGGTGCTCCTTTATCTAGTGATACTCAGAGATTTATCAATATTTGTTTAAGGTCGGCTACTCCCGAAACAACTCATTCATGGCTTCTGTGTCTTTAAGAGAGTGGACATCATTGCACTTAAAGCTATAATTCTCTAATGAATACTTATATTATTAGTTTTTGGCATTGTCTCATGTTATTTGGATTTCCCAGTTGTCCTATTGGTCAAGGTTATGGCTTGACTGAAACTTGTGCTGGATCTACATTCTCCGAGGTTGATGATACATCAGTTGGTCGTGTTGGTCCTCCAATCCCTTGCTCATTCGTCAAGGTAATATGTTTTATATGCTTCAATGGAATACTTTCTTAATGATCAGATTGTGTGTTTTTTCATTATGATTCCTTATTGATAGTCTTGATGCCATATCATTTTCCTATAATTTTTGCACTAAACTCACAAAGAAATGGACTCCATGCTTCTATATTTCAGTTAATCGACTGGCCCGAAGGTGGATATCTGAGTAACGATTCACCAATGCCCCGTGGAGAAATAGTGGTTGGTGGTCCAAATATTACACTCGGATATTTCAAAAATGAAGAGAAAACGAATGAAGTGTACAAGGTACCGTCGGACCATTATGTGCACTTTATTAAATTCAGCCTTAGTTTTTGTTCAGAGTTTATTTACAGTAACAAGTTTTTTTTTCTTTTTCTTTAAAAAGGTTGATGAAAGAGGAATGAGGTGGTTCTATACTGGCGATATTGGACGGTTTCATCCAGATGGTTGCCTTGAGATAATTGATCGTAAGAAGGATATTGTTAAACTTCAGCATGGAGAATATGTCTCCTTAGGAAAGGTATGAACTTTTCAGAAAAAGCAAAGAGAGTTTATCAGATTCTATTTATTAACTATTATTTCTTTCTCAGGTTGAAGCGGCTCTAAGTGTGAACCCCTACATAGACAACCTCATGTTGCATGCTGATCCCTTCCATAGTTTCTGTGTGGCTATTGTGGTGGCCTCCCAAGCTGTGGTGGAAGAATGGGCTTCCAAGAAAGGAATTGCTTTTACTGATTTTGCAGATCTCTGCAAGAAACAAGAAACCGTGAAGGAAGTTCATTCATCTCTTGTTCAGGTAAAATCCCAGTTAGTTTTCAGTTTTCCTACATGATAGGTTATTTTCTCGAATAGTTTCTTATTGGTTTGTCTTTATAAACTAACTAATTACAGTATAATTAACTGACACTATAAACTTCATACTACCGATCGCAACATAGTTGGGATTAAGTGCGGTGTGGTGATGCATCTTATTGGTTCTTCTCTCTTACATACCTTGGGACTGCTTCAGCTTGCTCCAAATTTATCTCTGCGATTGCATTAAAATTGTTTGATTGATATACGGTCTTCGAGGTAGAGACCGAAAATCTTTTGAAGTTTACTTCAAGGGCCAGATGGCAATATCAATATTAATTGACACTATAAACTTCATAGCTCTGACCCCATTAATGTTCATGTTATTTTTGTACCACTGACCCCATTAACTCATTTCATTTTCCTCTATCAAATGCAAAACTGAACTGATATTTCGCTTGAGTCTTTTGATTCTACATCTCATGATACATGTGCATTTATGTGTGAAGTGGTTTAGAAGCTATAGTGGTAAGGTTTGAGTAATTGGTTTCATTGTGTTCTGGTTGTGCTTGAATGACCTCCAGGCGGCGAAGAAGGCGCGTCTGGAAAAGTTTGAGATCCCAGCGAGAATCAAATTGCTGTATACACCATGGACTCCTGAATCAGGGCTAGTCACTGCCGCTCTCAAGATCAAGAGAGAGGCCATTAGAAAGGCTTTTGCACAAGACCTGACTGAGTTGTATGCTGCTGCATCATAAGTCTTGAACCACATACGATACGAGTCTCAGATTGTTTCGCACAATTTGATCGATGCCATATCTAGTTGTGGCAAGAGTATATGATACAACAAATTTGGTGCCTTCTCTCACACTTGTCCTAGGTTCCCTTCTTCTTGGCCTTTTCAATTTTCCCCATTTACCTTGTTTGAGTGAGTGATTCTTCTTTTGTCATGTGGAGCTTGTAGAAAGTCTAGTGTTGAAACATTTTTTTGCTCATGTGTTGAAATCAATTGAGTTGGAGCTGTTAACTTATTTCAGTGGAAAAAGTTAATATTGGAGCTTGATCTATTCATTAAAAAATCGAGCTGCGCCGAGTAGTTCGTTTTTCAAGTTTGGTGTGAAATATGTATAGAACTTTAAATCGGATTTGATAACTTTTCGAACGAGTCATGAACAAGTCTTTAATCGACTCTAAATAAGGGAAGAACAATTGACAAAATGAAAGTTGTTGGTCTATTTTGCAGAAAACGATAAATAATAGTGTCTCTTTTTATGTTTTGGGCAAAAGAATGATTAATCGCGGGCGTTGTGCCACCACGTCCGACCTCTTACGTTCATTCCTTCCTTTCAGTTCACAAATAAACTAACAGTAACATTAGCTACCATATACCTTCTTCTTCTTCTTCACAGATCGTACGTAATTCATGGCGACTCTCTGCAACGTCCCGACCTTCAACCCAATTTCACCCCTCAAAACTTCATGCAAATCCCTAACCTCAAATCTCTCTCCATTCCTAGTCTCCGCCAATTTCTCCACCGCAACGCGAAGGAATTGGAGCGTCGATTCTGTAGCCAAGGACAGTCACAGAGAATTAGCTCCTGTGAGTCCTCGAAGTTCGAATACTTCACCTCACCCTGAGGATTTCAAGCCTTCCGGCGGCGGAGGAGAAGAGCCCGATGATAAACGATTGATCAGCAAAGCAATAAATGCCACCATCGTCCTTGGATTCGGGACTTTCGCTGTTTCCAAGTTGCTCACCATTGATCACGATTACTGGCACGTAAGGATGATCCATTTTTTTGTCAGTACTGCATATGTAGTTGATTGCGTTGTTTTGGTATCTGAGTTTATTTGAAATTACCTCGAGTGATGATAGATTGAGCAGCTTAGAAGGCGGATGGATGAGTTTGATTCTTGCATGTTTTTAGATGATTCCTTGATTTACTAGCGGGATGGAATTGTTTAGTTACGGTTATTTTTATTGAATTTGTGAGATATGGGAATGAATTCAAGTTTGTGCCTACGAACACTGTTTACTTGTCTGCGATGCCATTACTTATGGATTGCTATGATAAACACAAACATAGCACTGATTCGCGTTAAAGAAACATGAGGGGAGGCCGTTGGGTCTCTTATTGGTTTTGCCTCTAGTAGTAGTTTCTTGTGTTTGAGTCCAAGGTCTTAAGAAAACAGGAATGATAACTTCTAATCATCTGCAGCTAATCTATGCAACATGCTAACTTCAGTATTTAGGCTTTTGTTTGTTTCGTTCAGTTGTGTATATCATCTTTTAGACAAATGTTGTAAGACGCCTAGGTATGGAGAAATTATTCTCCAACGTTGAATTCTTATATGAATCACTCCATGCAGAATCATTGCTCGTCGTGAAAACTCTCTATCTCAGTATTATTCATTAACTCGTTACTTTATTCTCAGGGATGGACATTTTTTGAGATACTCCGATATGCTCCTGAACACAATTGGGCAGCATATGAAGAAACTCTTAAATCCAATCCTGTATTGGCCAAAATGGCGATAAGCGGAGTTGTGTACTCTATAGGTGATTGGATTGCACAAGTAGGTCTCCTTTACCCTTTGCTTCAGTGCTCTTTTAAAATGACTGCTTCAGTAAACTTTATGACACCCTATTTGACATTTTGTAGTGTTATGAAGGTACTCCGTTGCTCGAGTTTGATACAACACGAATTTTCAGATCTGGTCTTGTTGGGTTTACACTCCATGGATCCCTTTCTCATTATTATTACCAGTTCTGTGAGGTGATGTCTGTGTTTCAGGGTTTTCCACAAACATTTCCTCTGTTTGCTCATAAGCACTTAAATTACTGTCATGCGTTTACAGGCTCTCATCCCATTTCAAGATTGGTGGGTGGTCCCTGCTAAAGTTGCTTTTGACCAAACAGTATGGGCAGCAGTCTGGAACAGTATCTATTATGTTGTTTTGGGCTTCTTGCGTTTTGAATCACCAGAAAGCATCTTTAGAGAGCTGAAGTCAACCTTTTGGCCTATGCTAACAGTAAGAAACATCTAAAGACGCAAATGTATTGAACACAACATTGCTTCGCTCTCACTTGCAGCCTCTGATAACTTTTTGTAATTGTTGAAAATTTGTTCTCCACTTGTTTGATGATATTAAAATACTAATACAATTTTGCTTTGTGATTGTTGAAATAATCATGTCAGGCAGGGTGGAAGCTTTGGCCATTTGCTCACATAGTAACATATGGTCTGGTTCCTGTTGAGCAGAGGCTTCTCTGGGTAGATTGTGTTGAGCTGATCTGGGTGACCATACTGTCTACGTAAGAACTCTGTTAATCTTATTGCACTTTCTGGTAATAGCAATCTTGCATGAATCTCTAATTGGTTAGTTGAAGACTTGCATCCCTCCATTTCCTATGTGGTAGTTTCTTCTATGATACATTGTTTGAAGCCACCATAATTGCCCTCTTGATTACCAAGTTGCATCTAGCCATTTTTCCTTCAACTTGTTCTCTATAGTTTTTAGCATTATCTAAGATGTTAATAAATCTTGCCAGTTGCAACATGTCATACCAAGTGCCAAATTATTACTCAATATGTTACTAGTAGAATTTAAGAAATTTAGAGAGAGAGAGAGACTCTATTAAGATCTTAGATAATGCTAAAAACTCCATTTCCTTTTGCTTGGTTTGGCTGATTGAGGATATCACTACTAAAAAACTGTTTAAACTTTTTCTTGAAGTTTCTCAAATGAGAAATCTGAAGCAAGATTAAATGCTGCGGTGGAAGCAGACGACAGATCTTTATCTGATTCTTCCAAGGTACTATCGCCAGAACAAATATTGTCTTCTTTATCGTCAAATTTAACTATCTCACATCATCATATAGTTATCTTCCTACCCTTAGCCATTACAGTACATGTTTTCTAGTTACTGTGGTTTGAATAGCTCGATACCATCGGTAAAAATTGGATTTAGAAGTGTACAATGTCATTTATTTGTGACAAAATTCTTACAATAAACACCTGTTTTAAAGAGTAAAAACTGAACTGAGGGAATGAGAGTGACTATGAACTGAATGGGTCCTAAAGCAACTACGGGTAAAGTAAAGAACTGACTTGGTTCCTCTCTAGAAATTTTCCGGGTGCTTAGATCAGTCGATTTCACCTCTGCGGAATCCAAATCCTTGATCTATATATAGGAGCTCTGCTCCAAGCTCTAATCATTAGAAGTGATTATCAGATGCCATAGGTTTTGTGCCCGTGGACACACGAAGACAGGAGATCGGAGGAGCCAGCCTAATCGCATCATCTTGTTTGCTATCTTTCAGGAATAGGTATACAATCTTCAAGATGTACAAGAGCTCAGCCGCATGTCTATATCACCATTACGATTGAAAGCCAAAGATTTATTATTGATGGAATTCGCAACTCCTGTAAACAAAATTTAGGAGCCATGCCTGTGAAGAGTTCTTAGAGAAGCTCTACAGCAATTATAGTTTGTCATTTACACGGACAGTTGGTATATTATGTCACACCAAGCTGTAGGGATATCAATTGCACGGGTTGGGTCAAGTTTGGGTTCGGTTTGAAATTGGGTTTAGCTATTTTCGGGATCGGTTGAGTTCAGGTTAGGTCATTCGGGTTCAGGTTAAAATTGGGTTTGCTTGTTTTCGGGGTTGGGTCGGGTCGGGTCGGGTCGGGTTTGTTCGGGTTGAGATCAGGTTGAGTCAATTTCATTTTCAGATTATATCATGTCAAAACCGGGTCAATTTCGGGTTAAAATATACTATATTCTTTGTGAATCATATATATGATTTTTAAAATGATTAAACCCGTAAATTCTAAAAAAGTATATATCATTAAATGACTTTTAAATTTATTTTTCATGCAAAATTTTAATATTTAAATATCTTTTATATAAAGGAAAAAACATTTTGAATTTTTTTATCCATAATTAGTTTCTAAAATTAGTGAATTTTAGAAGAAAATTAGTTGAATCCAAATTAATCAATATTAAGCCTTGAAAAGTGAAAGCATAAGTATGTTCCAACAAAACTAGAATTAGATATGATTTTAATGAAATTAGAGTTGAACATTATTTCAATAAAATTAAAAATTAGACATAATTTTAACAAATTTGGATTTGATCATTACTTTAAAAAATTTAAAATTGGACATTATTCCAATAAAATTAGAATTGGTCATTACTCCACAAAATTTGAAATTAGACATTACTAACAAAAATATAAATTAGACATTTATTCAACAATAATTGCAATGGACATTGCTACAGTAAAATTAGAATTGGACATTGCTCTAACAAAATTAAAAATTAGATACAACTCCAACAAATTTGGAATTGGTCATTACTTCAATAAAATTAGAAATTGGACATTGCTTTTACAAAATTTACAATTGGTCATTACTCCAACAAATCTAAAAATTAAAGACAATTCCAACAAATTTGGAATTAGTCATTATTCCAATAAAATTGAAAATTAGACACAACTCCAACAAATTTAAAATTGGTCAATACTCAACAAAATATTGAAATTAAGCATCACTCCTACAAAATTAGAAATTGGATATGTGTTTTAACAAAAATTGAAATTGGACATTACTCCAATAAAATTGGAATTGATCATTGCTCTAATAAGATTGAAAATTAGACCAACTCCAACAAATTTGGAAGTGATCATTACGCCAAAAAAAAATGAAAAGTATACACAACTCCTACAAAATTAGAATTGGTCCTCAACAAAATTTGAAATTAAACATTAATCTAACAAACTTAAAAATTGGTCATTACTCCAACAAATTTTGAAATTAAACATTACTTCAATGAAATTGAAATTGGAGATTGCGCCAATAAAATTAGAATTGGATATTACTCCAACGAAATTGAAAATTAGATACAACTCCAACAAGTTTGGATTTGGTCAACATTCCAACAAAATTGCAAATTAGACACAACTCCAACAAATTTTGAATTGTTCATTACTCAAACAAAATTGTAAATCTTCAACAAATTTAGAAATTGGATATTTCTTTAACAGAAATTGAAATTGGACATTACTCCAATAAAATTGGAATTGGACTTGTACAAATAAAATTGAAAATTAGACACAACTCCAAGAAGTTTGGATTTGGTCAATATTCCTATAAAATTTGAAATTAGACACGACTCCAACAAATGTGGAATTGTTCTATTCAAACAAAATTGTAAATTAGACACAATTCCAATAAGTTTGGGTTGTCAATACTCAACCGAAATTAAAAATTAGACACAACTCCAATAAATTTGGATTGTTATTACTCAACAAAATTGGAAATTAGACATTACTCCAACAAAATTAGAAAATGAACATTTCTCTAACAAAAAATAAAATTGGACATTGTACTATAAAATTGAAATTAGACATTATTCCAACAAAATTAAAAATTAGACACAACTTCAACAAATCTGAAATTGGTCATTACTCTAACAAAATTGAAAATTAGATAGAACTCCAACAAATTTGGAATTGGTCAATACTGCAACAAATTTTGAAATTAAGTATTACTTCAATAAAATTGGAAATTAGACATCTCTCTAACAAAAATGGAAACTAGACTTTTGCTTAAAATAAAATTGAAAATTAGACACAATTTTAACAAATTTGGAATTGGTCAATATCCTAATAGAATTTGAAATTTAAATATTACTCAAACAAATTTGAAAATTGGATGTCTCTCTAACAAAATAGGACATTCCTCTAACAAAATTAAAATTGGACATTGTTCTAACAAAATTAAAAATTGGACACAACTTTAAAAAATTTGAATTGGTCATCATTTCAATAAAATTAGAAATTTGGCACTACTTCAACAATATTGGAATTAGTCATTACTCTACAAAATTGGAAATTAGACATTAGCAAAATAAAAAATTAGACATTTCTCTAACAAAAACTGAAATTAGATATTCCTCTAATAAAATTAGAATTTGATATTGCTATGATAAAATTGAAAATTATGCACAACTTCAACAAGTTTGGAATTGGTCAATACTCCATCAAAATTTCAAATTAAACATTCCTCCAATAAAATTGCAAATAGAGATTGCTCCAACAAAACTAAAAATTGGACATAACTCAACAAATTTGAAAAATTTGTGTCTATAATTTCAAT
>JBBYHH010713059.1:0-17615 GCA_038382905.1 Daphne laureola
GCGATATCCTGTAAAACCACTAACGTGTTTCTGGGCGCAGGTTTAGGCAATTAGGTAAACGGAACGCCTTAAAACCTGTAATAACGCATTAGAAACTTAAGTTAAGAAAAAATTAAAATGGACGGGTCTTCGGGACCGCGAGTTTTGACAAACTCTGTTTTGACATCACCGACCGCCTCCAGTAAACCGCTTCCGTAATAGTTTCTGGCAACTAAGCACGGATGGGTGGTGATAGAAAAGGTTGGCACAAGAAATTTTTCTTTATGTAGCCCGATCCCTCCTGGAAGCTCCAAACTTCCTGGAAAGTTGGGGATCTTCTTGGCATCAAGACCCCTTGGCGTCTGCTTAATGACCCTATTTAGAAGGAAAACTACAAAAAATTTGATGCCAAACTTCAGCAACTTGTTAATTGGTTCGGCGAAGAGCCTGTAGAATTATTCCCGGTGCCTCTTCACTAGCGTCTGATTATCGAGGTTGTTCTTAGTCACCTTCGGTTAATAAAGGGTGACCTGGCGGCACTTAGGATTCATGCTTGTTCTCCGTCATCTTGGGATATAGCTCTAGTTCGGCGTCTCCGTCAAGAGTTATCTCACGAGGACTTTCTTAAAGGTTCTTTTCTATCCTCTGTGTGTTTGTTTACTCTAATATTAACTCTAATTTATCATGTCTTTTTTGCAGATATGAGTTTCTCAGATGATGAAGGTAGTGTGGACATCAACTTTGAAAATGTCTTCAAGAACATCCTTGACGGGTCATCGACTCTGCCTCCCGAGCCTGAACTTACCCTGAAAAGATCTCCAAAGAGGAAGAAAGGATCAGGTTCGACTGTGCATGCGGCTGCTGACAAGGAAGCTCCTGAAGGCTTCTCAGAAGCAGCTGATTTTGAACTCCATGGTCCCTCTGGTGGCAAGGGCTCTCTTCCTCAAGCTTCGGCTGAAAATGTCTTGAACATTCCTCCTGGAGTTACTATGGACCATCTCTATAAAGACATTTAGGAGCTTGATGCCATGGATGAGCTTGATGCCAAGATGAGGAAAATTTCTTGATGGAAGTATAAGATTTTTACCCCTACTGGCGAGACTCCCGAAGGTGTACTCCCAATGGAGTACACGTTAGGTTAGAATAAATCAGTTAAGTTGAAGTCCCTTCCTTTCTGGCCAAGTTTTTACAACTTGTACCGTATGTTCGGGGATGGTCCTCTTCATCTCTTATCTTGTTTTCATTTTTGCACTATAGGTCCGGATTGGAAAGATGTGCAAGAGCAAAAGTTCCAATAAAGGGATGCAAAGCTTCATAGTTCAGGAGGGGATCTGATTGCCCAGGAACCTGGTTGGTTGATTCATGTGGATCAAAGTCTCCTGGATGACCAAGAGGCCATAGTTATGGCTTCGGAGCTGTGGGGGAGGGGGGAATTACAGCTACCCGTACCATGAATGATCTTCAAACTCTCCTCCCGGACCTGGACGTGGTTGTTCAGGCTTCCCAAGTAATTTATCATTTCTTTTGGTCACCCATTCATTGTCAAATTGTATAGTTTTGCTGACTAGTCTTTGGTTTTAGATTCACTGGGTGGCCGGATGGGTTGCTCAGCTGGTTTGGGCTAATAGCTCCTTTCGGTCTCGGGCTGAGCTTTGCGTGACTGAGGCTCTAACTGTTATTGCCAAGATGATCTAATGGATCAATATCTATGAGCAAGTTTTGAGTAGAAGGATGAGCCCAGCTGAGTCATTCGAGCTTCCGATGGATGAGGTTCCGGAAAAGATGAAATGGATGGGGGGCACTAACGATGAGGTATCTTCTTTTGGAAAGGCCAAGGAAGCTCTGGCCAAAGTAATGTCTTCTCGGATGGTCCGGTTGAAGGATGCTGAGGACAAAATTTATAAGCTTTGGGAAAAGGTGGAATTGCTTAAGAAGAACAAAGCCGAATCTGATGTCAACTTCACCAACCTGAAGAATCATTTGAAGATTGACAAGAAAGGTTTTCAGGACAAGATTGTTCTGTTAGAGGCTAAGCTGAAGAAAGCTACTGACAGGATCTATGGGTTTTGGCAGAAGATAATTGATGCGGCTACTTCGGCAGCTGGTAAATTTCGTGAATGCTTCTGTCTTGCCCAGAAGAAGATACTAAACAGGAATCCTGGAGTTGACCTTTCAGGTCTTGACTCCAGGGAAGAGTTCAAGGTAGTCCCTTCATGGTTTGGTCATGAATTCTGGCTACCCTCTATGCCTTCTGAACCCACGAATCCTGGACCCTCAGTTGTTCCTCTAAAAGAACCCTCAGCAACCAATCCTCCTGATTTGTAATTATTTGTTCATTTCTGTTTGTTAGTGCCTTCGGGGATGTTGTTCTCTTCTAATGGCCTTCTGGATTTTTTGGAATGTAGTACTTTTGAGCCATTGATTTTTATAGAGGTTCGGCATAAAAACCTACATCCTCTCTTTTGCTTTCATTAGATTCTTTCGAACTTGCATTTACACGTAAAACCTCTTAAGTACTTCATAGTGGTAAGAACATTTGAGCTCTCTTTCATCTTCATCCCGAAGTCTATATATCCCTTTCTGATCTTTATGGATAACCTCGAAAGGTCCTTCCCATATTTCCCCAAACACTCATCCTTTAGGTTTTCTTGAACCCAACTTTATCTGCCTTAAACTAGATCTCCAACTTTTATTCCTTTAGGTTTTACTTTTATGTTACTAGCTTTGGCCGTTCTTTCTTGGAAGGTTTTCCTTCTGAGTTCGGCTTGCTCTCTTTTGCCTTCGAGCCATTCCAGGTTGTTCCTTAACCCTTCCTTATTTTCAACTTCTTTGAAGGCTTGTACCCGGAGGGATGGATGAGTTACTTCTATCGAGATCAATGCTTCAGTTCCGTACACTAATGAGAAGGGGGTTTCCCCGATGGCTCTTCTGGGGGTGGTTCGGTAACTCTAGAGGACATGAGAGAGTTCACCTGGGCATTTTCCCTTGGACTTCCCTAGTCTCATCTTCAGTCCTTCTATGACGGTTTGGTTCGAGACTTCTACTTGATCGTTGCTTTGTGAGTGTGCCACTGGTGCAAAGTGTAGCTTGATACTGAATTCTTCTGCAAAGTCTTGGAATCTGGAGTTAGTGAACTAGGATCATTTGTGTGTGATGATAACCTTCAGGCATCTGAACCTAAAAAAGATGTTTTTCCATACAAATTTTTGTATGTTTTCGGCTGTTATGCTGGCCAGAGATTCATCTTTAATCCATTTTGTGAAGTAATCAACGGAGACTACGCAGTACTTTAGGCCTCCAGGCGCCAATGGTAATGCCCCGATGAGGTCGATTCGCGATACTATAAATAGGATAGAATAATCTATTGAACTTATAAGTTTGGATGGTAATCTTTAGATGTGGGCATGTTCTTGCACCTCCGACACTTGTTTACTAGTTTTTGTGCTTGCTCTTTCATGCTTGCCCAAAAATATCCTTCCTCAGAATGACTGCGGCCAATGGTCCTGCCTTGATGTGTGATCTGTAGGTGCCTTCATGGACTTATGTTAAGATCTCATCCGTGTCTTCTTCCCCGATGCACCTTTACAAGGCAGAGGCATATCCTCTTTTGTACAAATCATCCCTGATGACTACAAACTTTCCTGATTGCCTTCGCATTCGTGTTGCTTCTGTTGCGTCTTTAGGGAGTATGGCTTGGGTTAAGAATTTCCAATATGGTAGACGCCATCCCGAAGTGATGTTCTAAACCCGAATTGAGTTTATACTTGATTGTCTTCTTTCTTTGTCGTACCGTTCACCTTTGGATAGAAAATCTGCCTCCGTATTCATTGTCTGAGGAATTTTTTCAAGGCATAACTGCTCAAATTCTTTGATGAGTTTCTTAGTCGTGTCCATGTATTTCTTCAGGTTTAGTTCTCTAACTTCATACTCCCCATTCATTTGATGCACTAATATGTTCGAATCACTGTATGCTTAGAGAGACCGAATGCCGCTTTCTTGGCCAACTCCAGTCCTGAGATAAAGGCTTCATATTCGGCTACATTATTTATCACTGGAAACACAAATTTGAAGGATCGGGTGACTTTCATGCCTTCAGGACCCTGAAGTACCAGTCCTACCCCTTGCTTTTCTTCTCCGGAGGCACCATCCACATGAAGCGTCCATACTGGTTCATCCGCAGCTTCAACATTTTTATCTTCTGATTCGAAGGGTAATTTGGCTATGAAATTGGCGAGTGCTTGTGCGTTGATGGCCTTTCTTGGTTCGTACATGATTTCATATTCTGATAGCTCGATGCACCATTTGGCCAATCTTCCTGAATGATCAATTTTCCTCATGATGTCTTTGATTGGCAAACTGGTCCAGACCAAGATGTACCCCAGGAAATATGGTTTTAACCTTCGTGCTGAGAGGATGAGGATGTAGATTATCTTTTAAAGCATCATGTACCAGACTTCTGCTCCATGCAAGGATTTGTTCACGTAATATACTGGCCATTGGAGTCCTCGGTCATCCTCCTGGACTAAAACCAAACTTACTACTTTGTTCCCGACCGTAAGGTAAATTATCAGAGGCTTACCCTCCGTCGGTTGTCTCAATGTTAGCATTTCTTTCAAGTATGCTTTTATGCCTTCCCACGCATTCTGGCATTCAAGGCTCCATGCGAAACTGGCCCTTTGGGCTGCCTTTTGCTCTTTGGTCAATTTCTCACCCTTATTGAGCCTGATTCTTCCAATTCGTCTCCTTCCTTGACTAGTAATTTAAAGAAGGACCTGTATTTATCTCTGTACCTTCATATGAATCTACTCAGGGCTGTTATTCTCCCGAGCAATCTTTTTACATCTTTGATGAATGTTGGATTTTTTGTATTCATGAGTGCTTCTATCTTTACGGGGTTTGCATCTATACCTCGTTCGGACACCATGAATCCGAGAAACATTCATGCTTTTACTCCGAACACATATTTATTCGGGTTGAGTCTCAGTTCGTACCTTCAGAATCGTTCGAAGACCTCATCTATATCTCGAATTAGATCAGCCTCTTTCTTGCTTTTGATAATGATATCGTTGACGTAGACTTCCAAGTTCTGGCCAATTTGATCTCTGAAAATCTGATCCATGAGCCTCTAGTAGGTGGTTCCGGCATTTTTAAGCCCGAAGGGCATTCTTTTATAGAAATGAATGTCGGAGTCACTGATGAAAAAGGTTTTTTCCTCGTCCATGGGATTCATTCGAATCTAGTGGTATCCACTATAGGCATCAATAAAATTGAGTCTCGCGTGTCCAGCTGTTGAGTCCACCAGCCTATCTACTGGTGGGGTAGGCTATGAATCATTTGGACAAGCATCATTTATGTTGGTAAAATCGATGCACATACGTAACTTATTGCTATCTTCTCTAGTGGTGACCACCGGGTTACTTAACCATTTAGGATACGAGGCTTCCCTAACGACGCCCGCATCGAGTAGCTTCAAAATTTGCTCCTTTATGAAGGTTCTTTTGATGGGGGCATTAGTACGCTTCTTTTGCTTTATCGACCTTGCGTTCGAATCAACATAAAAATTGTGTTGAATTATTTTAGGATCGATCCTTAGCATCTCACTCGGAGAGTAGGAAAATAGATCTTTATTCGACTAAAGCAAGCTTACAAGTTTAGCTTTACTTCCCTCAGGAAGAATACTCGCGATTCAGGTGGATCAATCCTCTATAAGCATGACCTCTTCTGTGATCAAGTCTTCATTTTCTTCTGCCTTCGGGTTATCAGCCTTGGGGTGCTTTTGACTGATGGCCATTACATCATTTTCTTTCTTTTAATTGATGTAAATGGACACATCACCTTCATTAGTTTCAAATGTCATGGTAATGTATTTGACGTTGCTCCTCATGTGAATGGCCACTTGGGTTTCCGTACCCATGATAACATTATACGCCAAGGGCACATCAATGACTAACCATTTGACCATTAGGGTTGTGTATCGGATTTCCCCTTCTGGACCTGAACCCATGAACATGGTTGAGAGTTTGATGCATCCGAGGACTGGTAGCTCATCCGGTCCTACTCCATAAGTGGCAGTCTTCACTGGGGTGAGCTTGCTTGACTTCAGGTTTAGTCCCTTGAATGTTTTGCTGAACAGTACATCTGTGTTCGAGCCATCATCATAAATGACTCTTTTGACATCAATCATCCCGACTCTGACTGTGATAACCAGTGGATCATAGTGCGGGATCTTCACTTCGGTGCCATCAGCTCTTTTCACTTTGTCTGAGGGGCCACCATAGTTGAGGGATGCGACCTCTCTAGCTTTTCTCTTTCTTTCGCTAGATCGCAGGGTTTTGGTGATGGTGCTGATTGTACCAGTGGCTCGACCAGGGGACCTCATTCTTCCCCTTCTATCCGATACAGACTCCTTATTATCGACCTTCTCCTTCCCCTAGAGTTGTCTTTCTGTTTCACCCAAAGCCATCTCCAGGTATTGTGTCAACGAACCTTTCTTGATCAGATGATCAATGTATCTTTTCAGTTGATAGCATTGCTCGGTGTCATGACCATTGTCCCAATGGAACTGATAGTACTTCGTGTCATTGCACTTGGCTCCTTCTGCCATTGCTCTTGGCCAACTTAAATTTCCTTCCCTCTTAAGTGCGGCTAACACGGTGGTTTGGGAAGCGTTGAGGGGAGTTAATGAGATGGGTTTCCTGAACTCTTTCCTTTGTCCTCTCCATCCTTCCGAGCCCTCAGGATTCAAGTTCGCTCTCCATTCCTCCACTTTGTGCTCCCGGGTTTCTCTGCCATCGGGCCTAACATCCCGTTGGGACAACAACTCTTGAGCAATCATGTACTCGTGAGTGACCGAGTATATTTCTTCAACATATGAGGGATTTTTCCTGGATAGCTCATATGCCAGTCTAGAGTGTGGCAACAAGGCCTTGATAAAGGCCATGATATGGATGTTATCGGTCAGATCTGATGTGTGCACCGCTTCTCTGTTGAACCTTTCAACAAACTCCTGAATACTTTCATTTCATTTATGCTTGATGTCGAACATCTGGATAGCCTGCTTCATCGATCGCTTACTCCCGATAAAATGGGTAGTAAATTTTGTAGCTAGTTCTCCGAAGGAAGAGATTGAATCTGCTGGCAGAGCATTGTACCAGCTTGACGCTGGCCCTCCGAGGGCTACCTCTAGGCATTTGCATAAAGCTTTTTTATCTGCTCCTTTTAGCTCCATGGTTCTCTTGTATTTTCTGATGAATGTGTTTGGGTCACCCGTACCATGGTATATTTCCAAAGGGTACGGAAGGCTGAATACCCTTGGCATTGGGCTGTCCTGAATCCTGCGGGTGAATGGACGTTCTTCTTTCATGAGACCCCAAGACCTTGCTTCTGAATTCCTTCTAGGATCTCTCTCCACTTCCTCAAGTCTTCTCATCATTTGTTGAATGACTTCGTCTCTGGGGTCTTCCATAATGAGAGGTTCGGGTCTCGTGGAACGATCTCGAGCTCTATAGACCTTGGGTGATTGAGATCTACAAGGATGTCTTTCCCTGAAGTTACTCCTATCAAGGCTTGAAGAGGCCCGGAGGCTAGTGCAGTCCACGGTTGGGCCCAGGGGTATCCCATTACCAGTACTTTCGGTGTACTATGGGTCTGAAGACCCTCTAGTGTGAGGTTTCTCACCTTCAGGTACGGTTTCATGGGGACGGGGGACCCCCTCCGACCTTTGAACATCGGCATTCTTCTGGGGATCTCCGCCATTCGCAAAGACAATGCCATTTGGTGGCGGTTCATCGATGGGGACCACCACGCTATTTAACTTCTTACTTCTGGTCATCACTACATTCAGCTCCACCTCCATATCTTGGTAGTTTAACTTGCGAGATTAACATAATCTATAGACCACACCAGAGTTTTACCCGGTGGGGGGTCCTTCGATGCTTAAGTCAGTATAATTAGGTGGAGAGAATGTGCCAGACCTTGGGTAGAATGAATAGTTACCTTAAATGAAGGAATGATGTAGGCATATATAGTCTTGTCTAATAGAGTGGCACATCTGTAATACTTTGATAGGAAAGAGGTGGTGGGTATCAGAGGACAGGTGGCAAATTTATTTTGAATGTAAGCCATCACGTCATAATGTGTTGTAGGCATGACCTTGGCTTACGGACGGGTGCATTCAGGTATGGTATCCTCAGCCAATTTTAATGGGCCATATTTCCTCGATTGCTGACTAAAGCATTTTTGCGGGCTTTTTGGGTCTATGGACCCACTTTGGGCCTTAAAGACTTGGTTTGGGCCTATCGACCATCAGTAGTAAGAAAAGAAAGGAAAATTGAGATAAAAAAATACTAAGTGTTATATTATATGGTATAAGGTCGTAAGATATATCATAAACACATGTGCAACTTCTCTCTCCTCCACCTCCTAGCTGCTGAAACTACTCCCTCTCCTCACCACCAGTTTTGCTCCAAATCCTACACCAATCTTTGCTTATTTAGCTTCCAAAATTTAAGGACAAATAAGTTTCATGAAGGATTCAACTTAAGATCAAGATTACACAAGGAGCAACATCATTTCTCTTCTCCTTTGGTGATGGCCGATTTTCATGGTTGGAGTGGGTGAAGAATTTTCATCAAATTTGTGAAGAATTGAAGAGGTAATTATGTTCTAATGATGAATTTGAGCTAGGAACAAGTTTAATACCATCCTTTCATCATGATCTTACAAGAATCAAAGCTAGGCTTCATCATGTGTTCATGAACAAAGTTGAGGGAATGTTAAACTGATGTTAAATTAGTGTTGTTGGGTGGTATTAGAACATGTTTAATGCTTGGTATGTTGATCAATTCATCATGAATCTTGGAGCTAAGAGTTAAAGCTCAATTTTGAGGTGGGGAAACAAAATGCATAATTGACCTAATGTAAGGCCAAAAATATGTTCTAGAGATGATTTTAAGCATCTTTAATGCTTGTAAAAAGTGTTGAATCAATGGTTATAATCATGGTAAAATGTGGTCAAGGTTGACCAAAATCAGGCAAAGTTTCTCAAAGTGTGTAATTTTGTTAAAGTGATGATTCAATTATGTTCTTGAGTTGATTTTGAGCAACATTAATACTTGGAATAAGCTGAGAATCAACGTGGAACATGGAGATCATGCTAGGGCCGAATTGTTAGGTGAATTTTAAAAATGGAAATTCAATGCTATTTGTGTTGGAAGCTATGGATTAGGGGTGTTTAAGAACTCCTAATTGAATGAAAAATGTGTGGAATAATGTTGGGATGAAAGGTGTAAGAGTTTAGGCCAAAGTTGTAAGTGGGTGATGAAAAGTGAAGTTGAAGGTTTATCTGTGGAAGTTGTTTGAATGATGTTGTTTTTATGTCTAGGGCCCTAATATAGTAGAAACATGTAAAAGAAATGAGGTTGGACATGTTTTCATAGTGATGTTGAAATATTGATGAAATTTGAAAGTTGATGGATGTTGATGATAAATGGAATGTTAGGTGATAAAAGTGTTAAACTAAGATGGTTTATGGATAGGTAAAGTGGTAGAATAATTTGGCCAATGGATGTTCATTTTCAAGATTTGGCTGAATTGTACATGTTGGGAAAAGTTAAGGAATGGTTGTGAAAATTGTAATGTTTGTTCATGGTTGATGTTAAAATGAATTGTTGAGTATGTTTATGAAACTTTTGAGAAAATGTATGTAATTTAGCTCACTTTAGAAGTTTGGCATGAATTGGTTATGGAAGGAAAGATTAAGATTTGAATGGTGAAAGTCGAATGTTAAAGCATGGATGCTCTTACACTTGTGAAAGTTGCTTGTGTAAGAAGTTACGTTGAATTTGGGCAAGAAATGGCCATTTTAGGAAGTTTGGGCCAAATTGTTAACTATGAAAAAGTTAATGATACATGCTGTAATTCACCCAAGTGATGATTAAATTGAATGTTTCTAAAGGAAAAGGGGGAAACGGGAGAGAATTGTTAGATTCTGACACTTTTTAAAAAATGGTCGGAAACTAGGAAATTTCCTAAGTGTCAGAAAGTTTAAAAATGAAATGATGGAAATTGATCCCTCATTTATTATATGATTGTTCAGAGCTGACGAGGATCACTTGAACAACGAGGAATAGTTTACCGAAGGAATTTACCCCAAAAGAGTAAGAGGGTCGGATTGTATGGACAACTTTCTACGACTACTATTTACAGGTAAGGGCTCAACCTTCTTGAATGTGTATAACTGGGACGCTTGATAAAATTAGGGTTGGTAGAAGTTAGCCTCAGGCCTAGGGTGGGGCCCGCTGACTCCTGAGATGAACTAGATGAACTAGAAGCTTTCTACGCTGGATGATGTACTGCGATCACCTAGTGATCGCAACGGGATACCAAGTTCCATGATCATGATCCTCGTGGTCATCATCGGGAACCTGATGATATGTACTATATTGACGATGGTGATGAGGATGGATGCCCCGCGTTAGTACTATGCGCTTTTACTATTGCATATTAATATTGTGAAACTTCGATCGGTTGAAAGACTACCATCGGAGGCCATCGTGACTATTAATGAACTGTGCATTGCATATCACTCATGCATGATTTATATAGGTTGCATGACTTACAGTATATTGCATATTGTTCATACTAACATTGTCTTTGCAGGTACTGATCGATAGACCTCTTTTCCTATCTCAGTCCTTACTGAGTTCTCTCGGGAACTCACCCCCCTTATATTTGTATCTTTTCAGGAGCTTTAGGTTCTAGGCCCATAGAGTACATTTCGTAGGTCACTTACAGTGATTTTGTACCAAGATACAAAGTATCTCCTTATATGATTACGATTACTGATAATAGAATATGGGGGTGATCTCGATAGAGAAATAGTTATGATACTGATATGATTATGAAATGGAAAAGAAGGGGTAATGTTTAAATGGTTCTTTCGGTAACTACTGAGTGAGCGCTATTCAGGATGACTAACGGTTAACTCTTTATGTGTGTAGTTTACAGCAGCAGCAGCAACAAGTCTTGATTGTTGGTTTTGCTCAGACTAACTAGCTGATCATCATAGATTCTTTATGTTATAAAGCTGGCTCTGTAGATGTAGATTGCATAGTGCATATGACATAGACGATCATGTTTTGGAACGTGTATATGATGGATTAAATGCTATTTTTTGGGTTTTATGTATGCAGATTGACAAGTGCTGAATTTTCTATGAATGTTTACATTATCGGGGAACACTTGCCTGAGGCAACTTCCTTTCTGGTATACTTGGTCTGAGCGGAGCTCATTATTTATATATATGTTGTGAGTTTTTGAAGTGCAGGAAATTTTTACATGGAAAAGTTGCTGTGTGGTGTAGCGTGTTCATGTTAAGGAAAGGTGATCCAGGGATCGGGTTGTGGAACCAGCCCACTGTATATTTCTGCTTCTTTACAGGATAAGTGACCATCACCACTGCTCTTCGGCCCTGCGTCCGCTTCCACCAGGTCATCCATGGAGGGGGTGGCGACACTAGGTCCCTCGCTGGTACCATGCGTACTGTTATATATTAGACTCTGATTGGTTTCGTAAGGACCATCGGGGACCATCTTTACGGTATGATTTTCTGTCTAACGGGACGATGAATGGTTATGAGCATTTGCATATCATCCATGTCATTATTTAGGATATATGAATTGTTTAGTATATTGCATATTGTTCACGCTAACCTATTATGCAGGTTATTTTTTAAACCGTGACCCTTACCTGCCCCCTTATTGAGTACCAAAGGAGGACTCACCCCCTTTATGATTAATCTTTTCAGGAGCTCACAGGAGACCTGTGGAATAGTTCTGTTTGGTATTATTGCGATTTTGTACTAAGGTACACATAGCTCATTTATATGATTTATGGTTATGTGACAGGGGTGACCTCGGGGGATTTATGATTATGTGATATGGGTTATCTGAATGAGCACTAATTATATCGACTAACGGTTAACTCCTTATGTTTTTTTTACAGCAGCAGCAGTACCTCAAGTGATCATCAGTGTTCTTAACGAACCGGATCATTAAGGAATAGTATGTATTCCTTTCTGGAAAACTCTGGCTCTATAGGCGTATTATGCAAATTCTCATGTAGTTAGATAGCATGTCTAGACTTGATATGCTCTTATGATCTGCTACACTGGTTTTATACATTATTACATTACTCGGGGACTGCTTGCCCAACACGATGGGTAGGGCTCCTTTCCGGGGCATCTGGTATTGAACGGAGCTCAACTATATATTGTTGATTGCATGATTATCTACATGACTATGTATGTTTCAAAGCGCGGATTTTTGGAATAATCAAAATTCCTTAAACTATTAGCATGTTAATGTATTTAGAGAAAAAAATTAAGGGCCTGGTTTTTGGGTCCGCCACACTAAGATAGGTCACGATCGACGTCACCACCGCCTCCACCTCTACCACCCGATTCCCCGACAAATCGCCACCGCACGCTTCCTCCAGTGACGGGAAATGGGGATGCTGGTGACAAATTTACCTTTCATAACTTTTGTCTTTAAGACCAGAGGGGTGATAAATATGCACCTTTCACATTGGATTGCTTAGTCCCAACTCTCTTATAATGAAACTGAACCTTTCTTGATTCAGAGGCTTGGTGAAGATGTCTTCTAGTTGATTAGCTGTATCAATCAATTCCAGAGCCACATCTTCATTTGCCACATGCTCCTTGATGAAGTGATAGCTCAATTGTATGCATTTAGACCTTGAGTGATGTACTAGATTCTTTGCTAGGTAGATGAAGCTTGTGTTATCAAACCTAATTGGCACAATTATGAAGTTATTCCATAGTTCTTCAGTTGTTGAGTCATTCATATGATTTGTACCAAACAACTTCCTGCAACTATGTATTCTGGTTCAGTTATGGAGAGTGCCACTGAGTTCTGCTTCCTATAAAACTAGGATATAAGGTAGTTCCCCAAGAACTGACATGTTCTACTGGTAGACTTTCTATTTATCTTACTCCCAGTAAAGTCCGAGTGACTATATCCATGTAGTTCAAAGAAGGTCTCCTTTGGATACCATAATCCCAATTCAGGTGTATCAACCAGATATTTGAAGATTCTCTTAACACACTTCAAGTGTGATTCCTTTGGATTTTCTTGGAATCTAGCACAAATGCAAACATTGAACATGATGTTTGGTCTGCTTGATGTAAGGTAAAGCAATGAACCAATCATGCTTTTGTAGAGCTTTTCATCAACGCGGTGACCAGAAGCATCTTCATCAAGCTTTGTTGTGTTGTTCATAGGAGTAGGGGCAAGGTTTGACATTCGTATACCCAAACTTCTTCAACATTTCTTTGGTGTACTTAGCCTGATTGATGAATATACCATCATCATTTTGCTTGATTTTAGGCTAAGGAAATAATTGAGTCCTCCCATCATGCTCAGCTCAAATTCTCCCTGCATAAGCATAGAAAATGCTTGACATAGTAGATCATTAGTAGAGCCAAATATAATGTCATTCGTATAGAGTTTATAAACAAACTAGTGTCTACGTTTCCTCTACTGAAGCCATGTTCAACTAGGAAGGTACTGAGTTTTTCATACCAAGCTCTAGGATCTTGTTTTAGACCATACAAAGCTTTCTTCAGTCTAGAAACATCATCCGGATAATGAGGATCTTCAAACCTAGTTGTTTCTCTACAAAGACTTGTTTTATAAAATTGTTTAGAAAATAACTCTTCACATCCATTTGAAAAAGCTTAATGTTTAAAAAGCAGGGAAATGCACAGAGAATCTTGATGGCTTCCATTTGAGCTACTGGTGCAAATGTCTCATCAAAGTCTATACCCTCTTCCTAAGAGTATCCTTTAGCAACCAACCTTTCTTTGTTCTTTGTCACAACACATTCTCATCAAGTTTGTTTCTAAACTCCCATTTTGTGCCAATGATGGAATGATTTTTGGGTTTTTGAACCAACTCCCAGATATCATTCCTTATGAACTGATTTAGGTCATCTTGCATGGAAATTATCCAGTTCTCATCAGCTAGAGCATCATCAATGATTTTAGTCTCTATTTGGGATAAGAAATCTTGAAAGCAACAAAGATTTCTTAAAGATGATCTAGTTAATACTCCATTTGTGACATCACCTATTATGTTTTCTCTGGGATAGCTGGATCTTTGCTTGAATTGCCATGTTGATGTAGGTTCCTTTTCTTCTGACTCTTCTTTCTGCCTTTCCTTATGTTGATCTGCTCTAGGGGAATATTTTTCTTCATTATCAGCATAGTCATCTCTTTTCCCCTCAATACGTTGACTGACATTGGTATCAACTCATTGTTCAGTCTTGTCTTATTCTTTGTTTGTGATTCCTGCATCATCTGAGAAGATATCTTCCCCTTCTATTTGAGGTTAATTTCACTAAATATAATATGAATGGACTCTTTAACTTTCAAAAAGAGTTTTTTTTCAACTATATAAGCCTTACTCTTGATTGAGTAACCGAAGAGTATAGCTTCATCATTCTTGGCATCAAACTTTCCAAGATTACTCTTACCATTGTTGAGCACAAAAGACTTATAACCCTATTAAGATCATTCTTTCCATCCTTCATCTTTATTAGCAATAAGAAGACATTTGAAGGTATAGGTAAATAATTCATCAAAGTCAATAGTGTATACATTTCCACACATTCTACCAACAAACAAGATTTTATTTGAACTTTTGTTAATCACATGACAGAGTTATGGTTCAAAGATTTCCTTATAGACAGTATCACATAGTTGACTGATGCTAATAAGATTATGCATTAATCCTTTAACTAATAACACATTGTTGATGGTGAAGGATGTATTCTTACCAATTTAACCAAAACCAACAACTATACCTTGGTTGGTGTCTCCAAAGGAAACTGTACCACATTCTTTGGGCATAAGACATAGAAACTTATGTTTATCTCCTGTCATATTGCTTGAGAATCCACAATCCAGGTAACAAGTCTCCTTCCTTGTTATATGTCAACACGTTGATAAACTCAACTCACCTTTGGAACCTACTATTGGTCTTATTTATCCATCATGGAGTAGATGTCTTCTCTCCCATTGATCTCCCCTGATTGTAAGAGTATGCAAGCTTTTGGAAGATTATTCTTCCTTTTCAGAATTCCATTCTTGAATTGTTTCTTCAGAGGTGAAAGGATCATTATCTTCTGATTCAATTGAACATATAGATTCTTGTGAATCATACTCTCTAGTTAGAGAATTCCACATCTCCTTTTCACCGTCACAATGGTAAATGATGTTAGTAACTTCAAAGGTGAGAGCACATAGTAACAGACTTACTGCCTGAGCATTAATGGAACAATTGATGTCATCCTCTGGTGTATTCATTGAGTGGTTTTGATGGAATATTCATTGGTCCATCCTCAATGATTCTCCATAACATGTAATCCTGAGTCTTAATGTATCTCTCCATTCTAATTTTCCACCACTTGAAGTTTACAAAGTCAAATAAGGTAGGTGCATATAGACTTTTTCCTTTAGATAGACAAATGCAAGCCATTTGATCTTTATCTCTAAACTCAAGGGTCTTTAAGAGAAACCAAGCTCTGATACTAATTGTAGACCTAAGTATGGCCAAGAGGTGGGTGAATTGGTCTTAAAATAGATTTAGAACCTTTGACTTTTCAACCCTACCCTTTGATCAACACATTGATAATATCAGAGTTGAGTATACTTGCAGTAACAAGATATCAATGTGTTAATGGTGTGCACTAACAGAAGTGTGTAGAAGAATGAAAGACACAAAGGTTTATAGAGGTTCGGTCAACTCGACCTATGTCCTCTACTTAAGTCACACTTGAGATTTTCTCCACTAGAACTAAGGCATGACACACAGGGCTTATACAGAGTGCCTGACACACATGACATAAATAAAGGTTCCTTGACTAAAATACTTTACGCCAAAATGCCTATTATGAATGGAAGGAGAAGGATGATTTAATGTGATGAAGAGAGAAATGTTTTGAACAAACACACCATGAATCCACCCATAATGCTCCTTGAATTTTCTTGAACAATTTGACCGTGAAGAGAGAAGAAGATGGAGAAGAAATGAAGAAACTACCAATTTAGAATGGTGTCCTCATGGCCGGCCCCATCTCTCTATTTATAGATGAGAAGGGGTATTTACAAGGGTGGAGGTTACTCCGTTAAGCCAAGTGATCACCTACACTTGGCCTACGGTGCTACTTTCCCTTTTTCCCCTTATTGATTCTAGATACATAGCAACTTCTCTTGGTGATCTCCAAAATGACAAAAGGGTGCAAGGGAGGAGGCATCCATTTGCCTCTCAAACCACCACCTTTGTCGGTTATGTAGAAATTACCAGAAAGGGAGTTGTCTCATGCTATATACTGCATACACCTTGCACCATACATGTCCCTTTTACCCAAAATACCCTTATATTGTCCAAAAGATGCTAATGAGTGTTTCCATTACCAAATGAGAGTGAACTTACACAAAATAGTTGCAAATGACCATGTCACACACAGTTGAGCTCCCTTGAGCTCCTTTCAATTTACATTGAGCTGAAAGGTACTTCTCTAAATTGTAGCACACTGCATGCCAAATAATTAGCCATGTCCGCATACCAAGGATTATCTTTATTTTAAATCACATAAAGGAGTTTATCGGGATATGCTCTTGGGTAGGCTTCTCATCTCCTTCTTGATTCACCTCAAGCCTTGATAAATCATCCGCCAACACATTTTTTGATCCCTTTTTGTCTCTAATTTCAAAGTCAAACTCTTGCAACAAAAGGATCCACCTAATTTGGAGGGACTTGGTGTCTTTCTTTGAGCATAAATATCAGATTGTTGCGTTATCAGTGTGAAAAATCACCTTGGCACCCACTATATATGATCTAAATTTTTCCATAGAGAAGACCACCACAAGAAGTTCTTTTTCTATTGTTGTATAGTTTTGTTGATTACTATCCAACACTTTTCTAGCATAGTATATGACGCAAAATATCTTGTCCCTTCATTGTGTAAGAACTGCTCCTACGACAAAATCACTAGTATCACACAGAATTTTGAATGGCTCATCCCAATTATGTGCTACAACAATTGGGGCTTCAACTAACTCATATTTCAAAGAATGAAATTTCTGAAGATAGCTCTCATTAAACACAAACTGAGCATCTTTTCCCAAAAGGTTGAAAATGGGCTTTGAAATTCGTGAGAAATCCTTGATGAATCTTCTATAAACCTCTACATGACCTAGAAAACTTTGAATGCCCATCCGTCTGAGGGTGATATGTCATGCTTAGGTGGAGTTGCGTGCCCAGAGCCTTGTGAAAGGCACCCTAAAACCTTGCGGTGAATCGTGGATTTGTGTAATTATCGGAACAATTAATGACATGTATTGGATTATGTCTATGAATCAATTCTATGTTCCGGGAATCTATTTGGAGCCCATTCTGAGTAATTTAAGTGATTTATAACATTTTATGAGTTTCGGGACATTTTGCCAAAAATTAGGTTGGGAGGGCAAAATGGTTGTGAATTGTAGTAAGTATTATGGTAGGTAGTAAAAACATGTGGTAAAAAAGTGTGATGATTATAACCAAAGTTTTGGT
>JBBYHH010713170.1:0-17612 GCA_038382905.1 Daphne laureola
AGATGTGTCACTTGAAGAGGGTGTATGACATGAATGTTATTAAACATATCATTTTTGTTGAGCCTAGGGTTCGTTTGAGAAATAGCTATTCCAATTAACTGTAGTATTTTTGAGAATTTTTTAGTGGTTAAGATCGAAACAACTATAGTTAATCTTGAAAAACTATAATTTTAGCTTTTTTAAAACGCAAATAGCTACTTGAAAAAATTATTGTTAAACACATACTAAGCACATATAAAGTAGTAGCTTAAAGCTTTATTGTGCCTACTAAAGGTGTAGAACAACAGTTTATTCCTTAAAACGGCGAAACGGTATTTTAATCCAAACCTTAGGGGTTTCTTTGCAATTAAGATCTCTTTTCAAGTAAACGTGTAGAACAACAGAGGAAGAATTCTGGAATTAGGCGAGCCGCCGATGGCCGGAAGAGCGAGAGCCATGGAAACGCTGCCGAAGCTGATCAGAAGTTTGAGGAAGGATTTACTCTCTTCAAATCATCTCAAGCCCAAACGGGCGGCTCAGCCTCTGCCGTCCCTCCGCCGCGCCTTTTCTCTTTACGATCAGATCAATCTCATCGACAACGTCCCTGAAGACCAGCTCCGCTTTCAACGGTACTCGTATTTCAAGTCATCTTCATAGTTACCAAAATGTAGACTCCCATCAATTTTTGTTATGCTTTCGGAAATTAGTGCCTAATTTCACATCTGGGTTCGTTTGTCTGGGTGTAATTTTTGCAGGTACACTGATTCGGGATTTAGGGTCAATGGCGTTGAATATGAGGGTAGTTTGCTTTGCGTAGGGAATTTGATAACTTCTTGGAGCCCCAGGAAGTTCTCTGAGATAACTCCTGAGAGGTCTGTGATCTGTATTGTTATTTTTTTCTTCCTTCTGGTTTTTAATGCAAGGTCCAGACGGATTATATTGTGTGCTTGATTTCTTTGAAGTGTTAACTGGTTGGTGATCTTAATATTCTCTGTCACCTCATGTGTCCAATTTGGAGGGGGGTGATTGGGTTACGAGGCTTCTTATTTATTTGATTCCTCTTAGGCATAAGCTGCCCGGTTAGGATATGTTCATTAAGAAGTCTAAATATATCTTGCCTTCTCTTCCTGTGGCGAAAGATTGTGTTGAAGGTTCTTTTTCTGTTGAAATAGGTTGCTGCCAGTTCTGAAATTTCCAATATGTAATTCCTTTTGTAAGCTTAAAAGTCCTTAAATTTATTCAATGCCAAGTTACCCCCTCAGCAAGATGTTGCTAACTACATTTGACATCCTGATTTTGCATTTATCTCATGTTTGCAGCCTGAGTGTACTCAAAGTTATGCGCCCAATTCCAGGTGATTACTATGAGGGAAAAAAATATGTAGCCTAACCATATCATTGTTATGCTTTCTGGCTCAATATATCTAATTCCCAATTATTGTTGCATTGCTTCAAGTTGTTTGGTTAGAGACTGTTGAAAGATAAATTGTGATAGTTAAAAAGTTACTTTTAGCAATTGCTTTGGTGAATTGGGATGTAGAGGAACTAGAGAGCAAAAGGATTTAAGAATCATTTGGCCGTAATTTGTAAATGCAGGTAATTCTTCTGCTGCAACTCATAATGAGTTACAGCCATGTCTTTAAGCCCCTGGCAAGTGTACCACAGCAAATAAAGAAAAAGGGAAAGGGAGCATAGTATAACATACCAGTTTTTGTATAATTCTTCATATAATTCTGTCTTGTTCAAAGCAAAAATGTCAATATATGGAACAGTTGTGTCGCTAATGGAGTCAGGAATGAGCTGAATACATCATAGTCTTATTTTTAGAACATTGGACAATAAGCATTAGTCGAAGTCCTTGAAGGGCCTCACATTCAGGCTTTATTAAGTGTATAGGTTTCTTTATCAGGAAATCTTGCTATCACTATTCTAAACCTTCACTAATTAAGAAATTCCCTCTTTTTCTTTTGATTTTTATTATAAATTTAAACTTTTTTGTTAGTTTGTAATTCTAAATTGTTTTTTTGGCTAACTCCAGAGATCCTTATCCTTGGCTGTGGAAGGAATATGGAACCAGTACCACCTGAACTTCGGCAGTTTGCTCGCTCTGCTGGCATGAAGTTGGAAGTTTTGGACTCGGTATTGTTGTCTTCATTGCAGCTTTTAGCTTTTTTTTGCCTTTTCTTTTCCTTCTTGAGCATCTCATCGTAATCCTGCACTTTTTGTGTTTTTTGGGTTGGGCTTGCTAGCGTTTTCTCTTTTGTGATATAAGATGACTTGAATTTTAATTACAAGGACATCATCTGTTCCTCAATTTGTAGATATTCAGATGACCTGAAAAAAGGAAAATAGAAATGAACAAAAATATAAGTGTTGATAGAAACCACTTTGCAGCTCTAGTCCATGAAACTTATTTCACCCTGCTTCCTTTGTTTTGATCCTTCCATGTTTCAAAAAAGTTTGACGCATAGCAGTTTGCATTAGGAGTTCATTAAGCTTCTGTATTCAATCTGTTTTGCTTTCTTGAATTGTCTACTTGTGATTCCTTATAAACTTGTCTGCCAATGTGAATAACTCAAATCTATATTCATGCTTGTTTCTTTATTGTGCAGAGGAATGCTGCATCCACTTACAATATTTTGAATGAGGAAGGTAGAATTGTGGCTGCAGCGCTCATCCCGTATGGAGCTTCGTCATGATCCATTGGCTGAAGCGCTCATCCCGTATGGAGCTTCGTTGTAATCCATTGGCTGCTTCTTTGAACTCATGACTGGTGGCTCTGCCATTGGCGGCAAGCATCCATCTAGGACCGGTGGTTAAATCATAATGGTGAGTGTCTGAACTAGAGAAGTGAGAAGAGTATAGTAAGAAGAGGCTTGAACATGTATCCTGTGGACACTGTGCTTGTGAATTTGGTGCCCTATTAAGTAGATGTATGTGCATAAAGAATGTTGCTGAGTTGGAGCCTACATGATATTGCTTTTAGTTACTGGATCGTTTGAGTTCGTTGAAGTTTTACATAAACTCCTTTCAAGGGACTCGTGTGTTTTTTTTTTTTGTTGCAGAATCTAATTTGTAGTATTTTTTTCGCCTTCTCTAACAATTTTTATTGCCTTTTCTCCCTCTTTCTATCATTCATTTGGGAGTGTAGATACCTAAAAAGCTGAAAATACATTTTTGGAAGCAATTTATAACTCAAGAAGACAAATTCGCAGTAGCAACTTGGGTAATTATAAAATAAAAACCCTTGAGATTTAGGATAATTTTCAGTTGTCCCCCTATATTTTTAGAATTCTATAGAAAACTCCCTGAGATTTGTGAAAATATACCTCCCTAAACGCTAACGATGTGAAAAGTTTCTTTTAGATTTTAGGTATAATTACAAAAAGTGGACCTTAAGTTTTTTAATCCTAATTATTATACTCTCAATTGGTTTAGTTTACATTTGAATAAAGTTTATTTTTAATCCCTTAATTATTACATGTGTCATATTTTAGTCTCATTTTAAAAATTTGTCCTACTGTGATCCTAAAATTATGTTTTTTATCCTGTTTTAGTCATTCTATCTATTTGATCGACAAATTAACTTTTAAATTAAGTTATTTTTACATAAATACCTCTAACAATACATTCTAATTATATATTTAATAAATATATGATCACTAAATTTTTAATAAATATACATATAAGTCTATAATGTTTCACTGTCTCTTGATAACCTTAAACCTACTAAATTACACATTTAATTGAGAGAAACAACCACTGCGTTCTTTTCCTTTCAATTTTCATATGATAAACGTCATTAATTTTAAAATACTTCCATCTCTCATTCTTAGAAAATTCAGAAAACACACTCAAACTCAAATCCACCCATAAACATACATAAAGAAGACCAAATATCAGAGGAGATCGGTTTTGTGAGGGAGCAAAAATCTAAGGGACCCAACATCCAATCATCAATTTTCATCTTCAACCCAACACTTTCATCTTGAACCCAGCACGTCGATCAACTTAGAGGCTCAGATCTGTGAGAAAATCGGATCCGGTGAAGGAGGCAAGGCTGAGGATGTAGAAGGCCCACCTTGCTCCGGCGCCGTCACCAGCTCCAAATTTCGCCGGGTCACTAGCTCTAGATTTCGCCGGGTCACTAGCTCCAGATTTCACCATCACGAGCTCATTTCTGCAAATCTGTTTTCGATTGAGTTTGGTCTTCCGTGTTCTAAGTGGTTTCCATAATCGATTAAACCCAGATCTAGTGTTGTTGGAGCCGGACCTCCGCTTGCATTCAACGGAGCAAGATATTCCTTTTAAATTGGCTGGAAGAGATGATGATGATGATGATGATGATGATGATGATGATGATGACAAATCACATCTCGGATCTAGATCTCTTGCGGCTTGGAGATCGGGAGTTGGGGAAGCAATTCGGCTGGGTTAGGGAACCACTTTACAGAGTGGATCTGTTGTGGATCAAAGTTCTTGATTGGAAGAGAGAGGAAGAAATGGTTTTTTTATTGATTTTTATTTTTATGATAATAGAAGAAAAGTTCTAAAAAGTGAAAGAAAATAAATTAATGTTGAAATGTGTTAAAGAAGTGATTTCTCACAAATTATGCCATCAACATTTTTGGATTTGAGAATTATTTGGATTTTAGACCTTGCTTATGGGAAATGAAAAGTTTTAGGGTAAAATTGATAGAATTCTATAAATTTAGGGAATGAGTGTTAAATAAAGAAAGAGTATTTTCGTCATTTTATTAAATTAACATAATAATTAACTGAATAATTAACAGAATGATTAAAACAAGATAAAAAAACACAATTTTAGGATCATAATAGGATAAATTCTTAAAATGAGACTAAAATAGGACACGTGTAATAGTTAAAGGACTAAAACTGGACTTTACTCGTTTACATTTAGACCCTAACCCCACCCTGCACATCCCTCAGCTTCAAAAATCGGATCTCTCTCATTCCATAATCATCTTCGTGGTCATCTCATTTGTTGATTCAGATCAAATGTAAAGTCGTTCGGCAGCCGTTGATGCCAATGTCGGTGAGTGCATTGAGGGGATGTTTGACTGAAGAAGCGACTCGTGCTCTTGACGAGGCGGTGGTTGTCGCTTGCCGCTGCAACCATGCTCAGACGACGTCGATTCATGCCGTTTGGCGCTGCCGAACTCGATTCTACATGCCGCATGCACTAGTGCCAATGGCAGCTGCTATCCTTTATGCCAGTAGTTTCGAGCCCTCAACCTCTGCGTCGGTTGCGAATTTGCTAATTGTCGCGATCAACCGCTCTCAGGGGAGCCAACGGAGGCGTCCGAAGACCTACCACCTTCAACAGTTGCATTATAATGGTGGCAATGGCGGCAACAACAAGATAACGTCAGTCATTAAGGTGGAGCTGGAGTATTTTATCTAGGTAAATGCATCAAAACTGTATCCATAATTTTTTTCTTCTCCAATTCTATTATGAATTGTAATTGATTATTCATATACGTGATTAAGCAATGGATTATTCATATACAACTCTTTCCCAGTTCTCAATCTATTTCTTTTTCTTAATTTTATCGTTGGCGTTTGTATCTCTTTATGTCATCGCTGGCAGCCGATGTTGCCGTTCCCCAGAATCCCAGTTCTATTGACCGATGGGAGAATAGAAATCTGATAAGAATTCGACTTCTGGCCCTCGCTCAACCATGGCTTCCTCTTCCAGATTCGACCCATTTCTCGATACTGGAGCTTCCTCTGCAGCCTTGTCAGACTTGAATCTGGATTCAGCTTGATCTTTCGCCTTGTTCTTCACTGGTTGTTCTCTGTCACCCTTCCCTTCAACGGAAGATTATGTGTCAACGGAGAAGATCTTCCTCAGTTGCGGCAAGACTTCTGAAACCACAACCCAAGTGTCGGACGTTCCTAATTTGAAGCTCCTAATTATTGCTTGATTTAATTAGTGGGTTCTATGTATATCTACGAATTCAAATCAAATCAAAATTCTGCAAATGATCAAGGAATGAGAGAGATCCGATCTTTGAAGCTTAAGGATGTAGAGGGTGAGATCTAAATGTAAACTAAACCAATTGAGGGTACAATAATTAAGATTAAAAAAACTTAAGGTCCACTTTTTATAATTATACCTAAAAGCTAATAGAAACTTTTAATACCGTTAATTTTTAAGGGGGTAATTATATATTTTCACAAACTTCAGGGTCTTTTTTTGTTTTCTGACCGTTTTGAGGTTCACTAGTTAGTTTGTTTTGTTTTGTTTCCCTCTTAGATAATGAAATAAGCTTTTCTCAATCAAGAAAAAAAAGACCCGGACTGCCCGTTATCCATCTTCACTTCACTCCCCACTTTCCATCATCACTCCCCACCCTCCACCTTTGCCTTTCAGCCCTCCTCCCTGCTATCCACCGTGCCCCTCGTGTAGCGGGTTGCCAGTATCCTTAATCGGCCAAGCGGATCTCCGATCTTTCCCTAATATTTTCCACCTGTCAAAATCTTCAACTTCCCACGCTACAATTTTTCTTTAGACGGCACCACTGTCGTTGGCAAGCCCAACATCGCCTCCACCCCCACCGATGCTTCCATCAGGCCCATCTCCTCGTCACCCTCTCCTTCACTGATGTTGTCAGGTGAGTTGCCACCACCGTCATGAGGTTGATGGGCTTGCCCTCAACTGATAGGGTTGTGGGTCGTTTCACTAGGGTGATGGATCTTTGCATTCGGTGTAGAGATTGAAGGTGTAGAGATGGGCCTGCCCTCAACTAGGGTTACTTATATTATTAAATATTTATAAAAAAAAAATTAAAAGTAAAAACTGGAAAAAAAATTCATAACTAAACGACTTTACAAGACTGAATTTTTTAAAATTAAAGGTGTAGAGATGGAGGCTCCGGAATAAGAAAACATAGCACCTTTTTTCTGCGTCTTATTTTTTTCTATTGCCCTCCCTTGTTCCTTCAACAAAATGCTCAATTTATAACCAAATTTCAAGGTTGGAGCATCCTATTATCCATTAGAATGACCTATGTTTTTGTTCAACGGTGTAAAAGGAGAGCTTTAAGTTAAGTTGACATGTGAAGGGAGACTTGCAGAGACATGTCCAAATCTTTGCGTGAGGAGAAACAAAAACAAATGAAGGAGCATGCTTGTTTGCTGTATGCTTCTTTCACTTTTTTCTTTTTTGCTTTTTAACCTCTTTATATTTTTAACTTCTATTTGTTCTAACAAAAGGGTTATCCGGTTAGTTTTGTTTTTTTTCTTTTCTTCCTTTTTTTTTTTTTTTTATTACACAATTAAATCCTATATTAATGACAAAAGGCACATAAATAATGAAAATGACACAAATCACATAAATTGACGAAAACACGACAAAAAAAATACATAAAATAATGAAAACGAAAAATCAGATAAAAAACGGAAGTGACAAAAAGTACATAAAATATTGAAAATTGACGAAAAGTACTTGAAATAGTGAAAATGACAAAAATCACATCAAAACAAAGAAAATATCAAAAATCACAATTATAAATTGGATATTACTACAACCTAAATTATTAATCTGGATAAAATTGAGTGTTAACAATAATGTAGTCTTTAACTCAACTGGTGGGAATGGTGCTGCGACGGGCCTCTATGAGGATGGCTTCAGTAGTGGGCTTGCAACATTGCTCCTCATTGGGCCATATTATAGTAGGCACTGAAATGTATATTATATAATATCAAAATTTTAGCTAAACTCAATTTATTTAATCTGATTCGATCTCAATACTGCTCCAAAGAACAAATGTTTGTTGGCTTCATGGGGTGTTATATCGGACAATAATAATTTGGATCACATATCTAATAGAACTTCCAAATAAAAGACATTAGTTTTCAAATGACATAAATTCTGCTTATTTACCATTTTAATATTTGATATTTTCAAGTTGTATATTTTCTTCATTTTCTGTTTCATGATGTTTTTTTATTTTTTATTTTTTTTAAAGATAAGTAACAATTTTATTAAAAAAATTCCAGAATATTACACCATAATCCCAAGAGGAGCATTTGAGAAGACACCTCCTGTGAAAAACACCATACGAGAATCCACCATAAGTACAATGATCCAAGGCCAACAAAATCTAAGGCCTCATTCAAAGAAGGGCACTTCTGATGCTTTAATTGTGTTGTATTTCCAACCCCTCCATTGGAAATAACAGAGTCATTAATATCATTGACCATTTCCGGCAACATTGCGCCGGAGCATGGCGCACCACCAGCCGCGGTGGTGATCTCACCACTTTGAGCATCGTTTTGCCTCTCACCCACTTCCGAAACCACCCCAACATCCATTATCGGCGACTTTACCGTCTTCCCACGCTCCACCGTAGCCACCACTTCACTTGATCCCACCGCCGGAATCAACACCTTTGCCTCCGCCGGATCCCTGTCCCCAGCCGACGCCTCCACCGCAGTTCTGTACAAACGCCCAAAATCTTGATCTGAACTCGATCTAGCGTCTGTCGGATCCACCAAAGATGCAACCCCAGATCTAATCGATCTGGGCAAAGCAGTCATCGCTGCATTTATTCCGACTCCGCATCCTCACCCGCAGCTTTAGGAGATTCAAAATAACCCTCAACTGATGGAGCCACTCTCGTATCCGATCCCACCCTTGACCCTTGATTAACTGCAACTCCAGATTGCCAGAGATCTGGACGCGCGGGAGCCGCCTTGGGCCGCCGGAGAGAACAATCGCTGCCACCCTTCAAGGATTTTCTGGTTGAGCACAAAGCCTCAACCGCACAAAGGAGCCGCCGCCAACCTTGGATCTTCAAGCCTTCTGGAAAACAGATGGTGGATTTGTTGTATGGATTTACTTCAATTAATTGTAGGAATCTCCCTTGTTTGTTGGATTGTAGAGATAGCATCAATTTTCCTTCAACACCACTCAACAATCTTCGATTGGAATCGAATTTTTGCTTACCATTTCGGTTGAAGATCTCCATCCATCATTCTCTCAATTACTTAATTTCCTCACCAATTAAATCTATTGAAATCTGAAACCTCTTTCCCTTTTCAACAATGCGCAAAGACATCTGAATTTTTTCTTCATTCTATGAAAAAAGTAAAAAAATTATGTTCAATTGTAATTTGAAATTTGGCATCAACTCTCATTTTGAGAACCCAAAAGACTAGAGAGAGAGAGAAGGAAATTCTCTCAACTAGCCTCCCCTCTGTTTCATGATATATAAATCACATATTTTCAAGTTTTATATTTTCTTCATTTTCTGTTTCATGATATATAAAGTGACGATTTTTTGGGCTGGTTCTGGAAGTAGAGGCTTCCGCCGCAAGTCCAGACGCATTGTTGGCGGGCTTGCTTCCAACGAGGGACAATTTACCTAAACGGGGTACTGAGGTAACTCATGTTTGCCCGGTTTGTGATAATGCGCCAGAATCGGTTTATCATTTATATTGGAAGTGTCCAATGGCTACTTCCCTATGGCAATTTCTTTAAATTACTTCCCTATGGCAATGTCTTTAAATTGATTTATCTCAGTTCGACGGTGTTGAGAAAATTAGTGGTTGCGCCTTATGGATTTGTTTGGAGATAACATTGTTTTGGTCCTCAAACTTTCAATAATTATGTGGTTTATTTGGAGTAATAGAAACTCAATTCTTTTTTAGAAGAAATGTCAGGTTTCGGCAACTCTCGCAAGAAGGATTATTGCTTGATGTTAATGAGATTAATTATGGCCAAATTTTCTCACTTTATCATTTTGGTACTTTATACAAGTCTAGATATTTTAAATCTTGTTTCTCTTCATCTCATATTACTTTTATCCCAAGAGGTTGTAATGTGTCAGTTCAGATCGTTGCTCGTCGTGGTCTCAACATTATAGATCGTACCTTTTTTTTTTTTCTTTTTTTGAACGTGAACAGTTTATTTTATTAAATAAAATAAATTAGAATCAAAATAAAATTAACTAAGCTAGGCTTAGCAAAAGTAAAAGTTGAAATAATAGTGAGGTTCCAAAAAATAAACTTTATGTCTAACCATCCCAAAGATCGTATTGTGTAACACATTATCGTAAGTAAAATAGCACGCCACTTGAAAAAGAAAAAAAAAAAAAAAAAAAAAAAGATACCGATATTTTGAATGAAATTAATTTTGGGTCAAAAATTTACTCCTACAAATAAGAAAACTAATTGAAATAAATGACCTTTGAACTATTTCACCTACTAGTATTTTTACTTCTTTTCTTTTCCTTGAGTAGTAGAAATCAAGCTAGGGTTTTTTCCAGTTTCTTCTGAACTGGTAACGAACTGGTCTTTACATTACTTTCTCTATCTGTTCTCAGACCATCTCCAAAACCCCTTTGGCGGGAACACCAAAAATCCCACCGAATAAGAACCCTAATTGACCCACTCCCCAGCAATTCGCTCAAATTGCAGATGGGAAAAGACGAGGAGGAAATGCGTGGAGAAATCGAGGAGCGTCTCATCAACGAAGAGTACAAAATCTGGAAGAAAAACACCCCTTTTCTCTACGATTTGGTCATCACCCACGCCCTCGAGTGGCCGTCGCTCACCGTCGAATGGCTCCCCGACCGCGACGAGCCGCCGGGGAAAGATTACTCCGTCCAGAAGATGATCTTGGGGACGCACACCTCCGAGAACGAGCCCAATTACTTGATGCTCGCTCAGGTCCAGCTCCCGCTCCAGGATTCCGAGAACGATGCGCGCCACTACGACCACGACCGCGCAGACGCCGGCGGGTTCGGCTGCGCCAGCGGGAAGGTCCAGATAATTCAGCAGATCAACCACGAGGGGGAGGTGAATCGGGCCAGATACATGCCGCAGAACCCGTTTATCATTGCGACCAAGACGGTGAGTGCTGAGGTTTATGTGTTTGATTACAGCAAGCATCCGTCGAAGCCCCCGCTGGATGGGGCTTGTACGCCGGATTTGAGGCTCAGAGGTCACAGCACTGAAGGGTATGGATTGTCTTGGAGTAAGTTCAAGCAAGGGCATTTGCTTAGTGGGTCAGATGATGCCCAGATTTGTCTCTGGGATATCAATGCTGCTCCTAAGAACAAAGCTCTTGATGCAATGCAAATCTTTAAGGTAATTTTTGTTTCTCTGTTTTGTGTACTTCCATTTTGCTGCATTAGTTGAAGTGATTTACGTTTTTGGGATGTTTATTTGTCTGAAATAGGTGCATGAAGGTGTTGTGGAGGATGTGGCTTGGCATCTAAGGCACGAGTACATGTTTGGTTCCGTGGGAGATGACCAGTATCTGCTCATCTGGGACCTCCGTACACCATCAGTCACCAAGCCTGTGCAGTCGGTGGTTGCACACCAGAGTGAGGTGAGTATCAGTAGTTTCAGTCTGCTATGATAGTGATGGTGTATGTGAAGCTTGCTCTATTTATGTTTTCTGATAGTGAAGGAGCTGATTCTGTATGCTACTCCATTTCATGGGATATCTAGGAGTTTATAATATAGGTTGAAATCTGGAAGATAGATATCGTAAAATGATCATGAATAGACATGTTTGTTGCGATTGATCAACGACTTCATTTAGCTGATGTTCTTTCAGCTGTCATTTACAGCATGTTCTGGGGTCTTGTTTTACATCTTCAAGTGCTTTCCTTGATTTCTATGATGAAAAGTGCAAAGTCTTTTTTCATGTCCTCTAGACGGACAGCAGCCTCATTCACAGTTTACTCTAATGTTTTTAATGCTTTTGTATAGGTTAACTGTCTAGCTTTCAATCCTTTCAATGAGTGGGTTGTGGCAACAGGTTCTACTGATAAGACCGTAAAGCTGTTTGACCTCCGCAAGATCAGCACTGCACTCCATACTTTTGATAGTCACAAGTAAGAAACACAGACATGTAATTCTATTCTTATATCTTGACTTTAGGGGATCTTCTGATGAGACTTAGTTCTGGTTTCCTTTTTTGCCGCAGTAGTTGAGGAAAATTCCAAAATGGGAAGAGGGAAAAAATTGTATTACTATAAATGAAATGCTTTCGGATTAACATGAACATTTCTTTGAGTATTAAGGCAGTATCTTATGAAGGTAGCGTTTTTTGGTTGGTGCGCAACAGGGAGGAGGTTTTCCAAGTTGGGTGGAACCCAAAGAATGAAACAATATTAGCTTCTTGTTGCCTTGGGAGAAGGCTCATGGTGTGGGATCTTAGCAGGTGAGTTTATTTTAGGACTGTCAAAATTGGCAAAGCTTATAGATCCTTTGTGCCATTTTTAGGGCATTTTTCCTTTTCCAGATTTTTAGCTCTGTTTAGAAACTCTGGAAGAAGTTACAACATTCGTGAGCTCGGGCTTATTTGCAGGATTGATGAAGAACAGTCCCCTGAAGATGCTGAAGATGGTCCTCCTGAATTGCTATTTATTCATGGTGGTCACACCAGCAAAATATCGGATTTTTCATGGAACCCATGTGAAGACTGGGTTGTTGCTAGTGTAGCAGAAGATAACATCCTTCAAATATGGCAGATGGCAGAAAACATCTACCATGATGAAGATGATATCCCGGGAGAAGACTCTGCTAAGGCTCCTTGACCATCATCTCCACCACTTCTCGAGAATGGGAAGGCTGGTCGAACTGTGAACTATGGCATGAATGCCCACTTGATGAAGAGCATGGGACCAAATTGGTATTTGGAGTATAGAGAAGAGGCATGACTGAGTCTGCTTTGGCTTTGATGTATTATTGTTTAGAGAGGTGTTGGCCCTATGATCTTCTAGGCTGCTTCCAACAGTGTTTGATGCTGAATTTGACATCTACGTTCGCATCTGCAATGTATCTAACCATTTACCTGAAGTTTTGATTACTTCGTTCGCCCAGTTTGTACCTCCCTTCTCTATATTGTATTACGGGAGGGAAGATCTTTTATTTTTTCAAGAGAAAATGGGTAAGTTTACAAATTGAAGTTTACTAAATTTTTAAATATGTCATTGAAGTTCATTTTGAAACAAAAATGCAACGAATGTTTTATTAAATAGATAAATTTATTATTAGACGTTAAGTTGTTCTAATTGGTGTTTATGTCAGTTATGTGGCGTGTCAAAGGTTGATTACGTGAACATTGACGGTATATTTTTTAAGGTTTAATGTTCTAATTTCACTTAAAATTTATAAAATTAACAATTCAACTCTTGAATTGTGATACATTTTAAGGTGAGATTAAACGTTAACCCTACAAAATGTACATTGAATATCCACATAATCGCTTAGTAACATGTCACATGAGCGTTGATTAGGACAACTTAACATCATCGCTTAGTGACATGCCACATAGGCGCCAACTAGGACAACTTAACATCTAGCGATAAATTTACACCTTCAAGAAAACGTCGGTGGTCTTCTTGCTTCAAAATGAACTTCAATGGTAAATTTACAGATTTCATAAACTTTAGTGGCAAAATTATAGTTGAAGTTCATTTTGCCACCGAGAATGTCACCAACGATTTATTGAAAGGGTAAATTTGTCCCTGAATGTTAAGTTGTCTCAGTTGATAGTGAGATGCGCTTAGATGGTGCTTATGTAGCATGACACTGGACGATTGCATGAACATTTGTATAATTTTGTAAGATTAATATTTTAATTTCATTTGAAATTTGTAAACCTAACAATTCAACCTTTAAATTGTGACAGATTTTAAAGTGAAAGTAAACTTTGATTTTACAAAATATACACTCAATGTCCATGTAATTGCCAAGTCACACAACACATGAGCGCCATGCCATCTAAGCGGATCTCACTGCCAACTGAGACAATTTAATGTCCAGTGGCAAATTTTTCTCTTCAATAAAACGTTAATCACATTCTCCCTTTAAAATGATTTTCAAATTCTATTAGCAAAGATTAGTGTTGTTGAAAAACTAAACCCTAAGAACTCATGCGCAGCCACAAGGCCTATTTTTGCCCGATCCATCGCGACGCCGCCGGATCTGGGTACGCTGTCGCTGATGACTTGCATACACCACCAAGTCGATGTTTCTGACGACTAATCGGTTCTTCATTCTCCAACCACGTCTTGTTGTTCGTGTTCCCGGTGCCGAGCCGGTGGATGGCGTTTTCATCTTAGGGTTGGTGGCGTGCCCGACGGTGATTTCAACGGGTTTCATTGAAACCTTTGTCGGGACCGACGTTAGCCCACTCGTCAGTACCTCTGTTATAGGACAGTTCCTCCCTGCGAGACACCTCTCTAAAGCACCAACGTTGGTGAGTTACTCCGGACTGCATCTCACCAGGGGCGGACACATGATTAAATCCTTGTGGGGGCAAATTTAAAGTCGTACAAAAAATTTACATGATATATATATATATATATATATACCAATGGGGGTTATGATTGATGGACGGAGAAACAATTAATAGTCTGAAATTTAATATACCAAGAGAGAAGCAGGGTATAACTGAAGTAATTAACACTGAAATTTATTCAAATTTGACAACAATAGAGAGTACAAAGAAACAATTTAAATGAGACTTACTGAGAGAATGTCTCTTTTTAAGTGGAAGAAGGAGAACGGATTTTTTACAACTCGTGCCGCTACTACGAACAATCTTGCTGGAATGAAAGTACTGCTTCAATGAAGCTTCTACAACTGCTACTGAAACCACGAACTATTACAGGAGGTATGGTATCTAGAAATGAATTAAGAGAGGAAGAACAGAAGAGAAGAGAAGTGAACTAGTCTTTGGCTCCTCCATTGTAGCCTGCCTCCTTTCAATTTTAGAAGTGATATTTATAGGAAGGGGGAGTGCTGGGTGTGACTCTCCTTTTTCCTGTTGGGAGATGCTCTGTGTCTGATAATCATCACGCTTTTGACTGCTTTGTGATAATCATTACACTTTTGACCCCTTTTGAACCTGCTTTTCTGCTTTATACTGTTGAGGGATTCTTTGTGTCTCCTTCTTTATCTGATGGAATCTGCTTTTTAGGTAGTGCTCTGAAAAGTGACTTTTACTGGGCCGTTGAATGGGCCGTTGATTGGGCTGATGGCTGATGGTCCCAAAAGTGACTTTTACTGGGTTGGGCCGAGATGGTCCATAACCTATTTCAATGGGCCGTTGATTGGGCCGTTGTTTATGATGGGCCGTTGATTGGGCTGATGACTGCTGGTCCAAAAAATCCTAGGAATTGATAAATATATATCAAAATCGTGTGTACTGAAACTTCAGTAATGTGTTTCAAAAAAAAAAAAACTTCAGTAATGAATAGGAATGAATAAAATGACAAACTCGTTACATTAAAAAAAAAAAACACAAATAATCAACTTCAGTAGAAACATACTCCCTCCTATAAAAATTATAATATTTTATTTTTAATATTTAATTTATATTTTTTTTTTTAACATGTTAATAAATAATGTTAAATAATTTATATATATATATATATGTTAAATGAACGTATCTATTTTCTAAATATATTTTTTAAAATTATTTTTAATAATTTTTTTTATTAAAAATTAAATTAAATATAAAGTGAAAAATCAAATGTTAGAATCTTTAGGGAGATACTACATGGACCTACGTAGTTATCATTATCAACCCTATTGCACATGTTTGGAGAGAGGGAAACAATTATTATTTTTTTATTAGAAGAGGGAAACAATTAATTAACCGACATAAATCTCATATTGGATCGCACACAGTTTGCCTAAAAACTAAAGGGGTGGACAATTTGTGGACGAATGCATAATTTTTTTTTTTTTACCTACCGGACTCTCCTACGCTATCGTCTCTGCCGGATCAAATCTGCCCCACCTCCGATAACTGGCGAACCAAAAATCAACCAAACATTGCCCGCCTCACCAACAAGCCAGCCGCAATCGCCAATCGTCCGATGACCCTCTACTGTGTACCCCTCTGACTGATCTCCGCCATGGGTGTCCTCCGCTACCGTCGTGAAAACCAGCCCTCTGGCATCAATCGGTCATCGACACACCGTCATGCAAGCCGGAAGGGCTTAGCGTTACTGAACCTGAGACTAGCCACTATCTGTCACACAAAACCACGATTCCAGAAATTGCAAATGAAAATTTTATTGGAAATATGTTCTTGAAGAAGTTGATTACCCAAAAACAAGAAAATAAATAAATAAATAGAACTATTTGTATGCCTATGAAGTTAGAAGGTTAATATTTAATATTAAGTTAATGGGTAAGATTAATGCTAGATAATGTTAATTTAATAGGTCTGTTTAATGTTAGATTTCAAGAGTTGTTTTTATGTATAAATAGGAGTGCAAGCTTATGAATAATAATATAAGTTCCATAACAATTTCACACAATATAGACACAATGTTCTTATATGTTCTTTCTCTATCTCTCTCCTCTTTTTATGTTCTTTTCATATCTTCACCAAAACACCAATAAATTGGTATAAGAGCATGATAGATCTTGAAGGACCTAAGTCAAATACAAGCCACAACATATCAAATCACAATACATGGAGTTTAAAACTCCCACAACACAACATCTCGTACAACACAATATATGAAGGCCAAATCTCCCATAACACATCATATGGAGCTCGAAACTCCTAAAACACAATATATGGAGGCGAAAGCTCCCACAACATACTAGATTGAGAACCAGAACAAATCAAGACACAAGCAAGCCACAATTCAAATCACAAACAAGTCAGAAGCAAATCATAAGCAAACCACAACTACAAGCAAGTCAAGCCAAGCTAAGCAAAGCGAGGCCCACAAAAGTTCATGATGAGGAGTTCTTTTGATGAAAATGCAACTTCAAGAACAATGAGGAGTATTGGAAATATGTTCTTGAAGAAGTTGATTATCCAAAAATAAGAAAATAAATAAAAATAAATAAATAAATAAATAGAACTATTTATATGCCTATGAAGTTAGAAGGTTAATATTTAATGTTAAATTAATGGGTAAGATTAATGCTAGATAATGCTAATTTAATAGGTCAGTTTAATGCTAGATTTCAAGAGTTATTTTCATGTCTAAATAGGAGTGCAAGTTTATGAATAATAATATAAGTTCCATAAAAATTTCACACAATGTAGACACAAAATTCTTATGTGCTCTTTCTCTATCCCTCTCGTCTTTTATGCTCTTTTCATATCTTCACAAAAACACCAACAAATTTTACCTCTTTCCAGTCACCGATTTCACCCAACTATACATCAAAACCGACATGAATCCACCGCAATCGACACCACCTGCTACGACCAGTTCCTCTACAACCACCGTCGTCCACGATTCCGCTTTCACAATCCGCTGCACTCGCACACACAGCTACTTCACTGCCAAATCTGTGTCTGCGACACGAATTGTAGGGTGTTTGCGGTTTCTTTTCGTTTTTTCTAGAATAAACTGTATTGGTTTCTTTTCAAAACTATGGGGCCAGGTTATAAATAAAAAATAAAAAAAACTACCATTACAATTTAGATGGAAACAGGAAACCATCGTTAATGGCATAATATGCCTGACATATTATAGAAGAACTCGTATAGTACCAATATATTTGTTTGTTTCAGTCTGATTTCGAATCTATTATGTTGCTAATTAAATTTGGTAGTAGATGTTATCATTTGTGATATAGTAGTGTAAATACATAGTTTAACTAACCGAA
>JBBYHH010713281.1:0-17608 GCA_038382905.1 Daphne laureola
ACACATGGCTTAGGAAGCCAAATCAAATTTTGGTTTAGCTTAAGGCTTCTCTTGGATGGTTAGCCCAAGACCAAGCCTAAGGTGAGGGCCAAACGTGGGCCCAAACCACCAGCCCACCCTTGGGCCTAATAAAAATTCACCCGTCAGTTTTCCAAAGTTAACCAATTTACCCTCCGAACCAATTTTTGGGAAAATGTCCGGAGACTTATAAAACGTTATAAAACCTCTAAATTGTTTCGAGTAAATTCTAAATAAATCCTCGAAATATAGAATTCATTCATAATGTTTCCAACACATATATATATAATACGATCTCCCAGTAATCACATACAAGTACAAATCCCAGTCAATATTACATCGAAAATAAACCAAGCGTCCGAAGTGTGTGTAACAGTTAATACTTGTAGGGATATGATTAATAATCCGGAGCTTCAAGACGCGAAACCTATGGATGTACCGGGGAGACGACGTAAGAGGAGGGCACGAGGACCGCCCGTTCAGAGGGTACCTCCTCCCCCGCTGGAAGGACAACAACCCCCAATTCAGGTGGTCCACGTCCTGGAGCAGATCAGGACACTATTGATGAATGTATGGCCTGGTGTGACGGTTCAGATCAACCAAGGGACAGGGGGAGCGCAGCCGGATCAGGGTATTCTAGTCCAACCACCACCTGTCTAAGTTTAGCCGCCATCAGTCCAAGCTCAGCCGCCACCTGTTTAGGAGGTTGATGATACGGTCAGTTCTGGAAGAAGATCATATTCAGGAAATAGGCCTCGGGCCAGGGATGGGTCTGACACATCTTATGAGAGTGAGGCGCGCAGACCTCGGAAGAGATGCGGTGCCGGATCTGAATCTTTGAGTACATTTGAGCATTTTCAACGCCTCGGTCCACCCAAGTTTTCAGGTAAGGGAGGATCGAACTCAGCCAAGCTATGATACTCGGACATGGAATGACTATTGGAGGGTCTGAAGTTTTCATCCAGGGAAATGGTTACCTTGGCCACATATACACTCAAGGACCTCGCCTACAACTGGTAGAAGGGCATGGTCAGGGATAGGAAGGCCATGTTTGCTAAGAAGGGATGCATAGATCCCGGAATGAAGTGGAAAAAGTTCACCTCCCTCTTCCATGATTGATGGATTAGGTATGCGACGCAAGACAGCCGACAGGCCTAGTTTGACACCTTGGTCCAGGGCAGTGTGACCATCACTGAGTATAGATATCGGTTTGAAAACCTGGTATAATATGTTCACATTTATGATGGAGAGGAGGAAGAAAAGGCAAAGTGGTTCATTCGAGGATTGAACCCAGAGATTAGAAAATATTTGGTGACACATGGCCTTACGGTCATGAGGCAGTACAGAAGGCCACACTTGTCGAGAAGGAGGAACTTCACGGAAAGCCAGTGCCTTCCCGACACCAGACAGGTGGGAAAGGCCTAGATCAGCAAGAAATGAACAGGAAGAATGCTAAATCTGGGAAGTTCAGCAGTTTCACCAAGGGATCAGGATCAGTGGGAACAGTTGAAGGTTGCCCAAAGTGTGGCAAAAATCATGGAGGGACGTGCTACTTCAGGACAAAACGTTGTCTCAAGTGTGGATCATTTGATCATTGGGTCAGTGACTGTCCAGAAACACGAAGACAAGATGTTACAGCACAGTCTAAATTTCAGCCAAGGGCCCAGCCCAATGCATCCCATGGATGCGGTGCACCTCAGGGTGGCCCCAGACCTCAGCAGCAGCACAGGCCACAACAGTCCATACAGCCTAGACGCATCTTTCAGATCTAGAGGACCGGGACTGCACAACAAGGTACACTTGCAGGTACACTTTCACTTAATGGTAATTATGTACATGCACTTTTCAATATGGGTACTTCAATTTCTATTTATGTCACAGAGATGTTCAACATCTCTGCATCTACCTATCACGCATTAGCCCGACATGGTTATAATTCGTACTGCCAGAAGTCAGTACTTGTTTTTCTGATGAGCTTGCACGGAGATCCATGCTCACCTTGGGTAGTCATCGGATCCAATTGGATTTCTTGGTTTTAACCAATACCAACTATGACGAAGTTTTAGGTATGAATTGGTTGGCTAAGAACGCCATTTACATCGATTGTGCCAAACGGCACGTCGTACTATTTGGGAAGGCTTGAAAACCTCCATAATCAATATAACGAGTTGGTAAGGAACACTTACACTATATAATAGGGGATAAGGGAAGAACCCCACTCCATTTAAAGGTATATGAAAGGAAAAGAATCGAATCAAGGACTAGACACAAAGCTATTTTCAGGAAAAGCAGCAGATTTTGGCCAATATTGTATGAATATATTGTACCCATTGGCGCATCCAAAAATTCTAAACTTTTATGGGGTTGTAGCGTCATGTGTTTAGTTTAAGGAAAAATTTACAGAACCAAATTTAGACATCTTTGGAATTAATTAAAAATGTTTTACTGACAGATGGTTTTCCTAGAAAACTGCCGTTGGAAGAAAAACTGAAACACCATAAGAAATGGTGATCAGGATGGACCAAACCTTCATAATGAATGTTTCGTCAATGATATGATGTTATAATGGGTGTGTAAGTTTGTGCAAAGGAACATTGAGGTGTCCAAAATTAAAGGGTCGAGGATTTAGGTTTTGCACCCTGATTAAGGAATAAGTAAGAAAGTATGCTAATGAAGTTTCGACTGGCTTACAAAATGGGAAGTAAGTCAATTGCTGGTGAGAATTGCTGGCATCAGGAAGTTAGAGGATAATGATTTAGGATTATATGGGAAATGACAATTTTCTCAAGAGCAAGTATAGGTAAGTTATGTGGAAGAACGGTAGTTTATTCTTCTAGAAGTTATGGGATACCACCGAAAGTGTGATTATGTGATAATGGGATATGTATGGGGTATTGGTTACGGAAATGTTAAAGGTTATGGTTATGGATATGATGTGAGCTTCCGTCCGGTGGGACGCGAAGATATGTGTATGGACCTCCATCCATCAGGACGCGAGGGTATTGGTATATGGATCCATCCAATGAAATGTAATGATATGACCTAACTGTTATGGTTAGGGTTACAATAAAGGTTCTGCTCTGTTTTATGTTGGTCAATGGTTCTGACGACGATTCAGGTTTGAAACCCGCAAATGATATGACCCGTATGGATAACAATATGTGGTTCCACAATTAAGGTTTAGGAAAATCTTGGATGACCAAGAGTCCTAAGGGGGGGGGGAGAATGTTACACCCACCCTGGAAGTACTATTCATTTCTGATGAAATTTTGCCAGAATTTAGTTATGTGAATTTCCCGGGACTTGGGAATTTATGTAATTGTGATGATGAGAGTGAATTAAATATTCCAAGGAGCTATTTGGAAGCAATTATACAAAATTTAAGTGATTCACAACATTTTAGGAGTCCCGAGCTATTTTGCAAAAAATTGGGTTCGGAAGGCAAAATGGTCAACTTTGGAAAAAGTTGAAAAAATCACATGTTGGGCTTCTTGGGCTATGGCCGGCGCATTTATGGGCTTTGGATGGACAGTTGTTGAAGTTGGGCTTAAGTATGGTAAATGATTCATGAAATGAAGAAAATGAAAATAAGGAAGAAAAGAATGGTAATGATTTTGGAAAGTTTCTTGGATTACCTTGTGTCATGCATCCAATGGAGGCAATCTTGATGAGAATCTCATCCAATGGTTGGTGTTGAAGATGGGAAGATAATGTAGGAACATTATCTACATGAAATCATAAAAGAAAAGAAAAGAAAAGAAAAGAAATTAGTAAGTTTTATGATATAAGTAAGGCTAGGTAGTAAGAAGAAAGAGAAAGCAAAATTTCTTTCTCTTCCTACCAAGTCTGGCCGAATTGTAAGGGCTGCTCCAAGAGAGTTTTCTTCATCAACTTTCATCAAAAAGCTTCAAAGATCAAGGATCATTAAAGGATTAAGAGGCTAAAACTTTGGAGCTTTCTTGGAAGTGTTCTTCAACTCATTTCTTCACCTCATCAAGGTTCTGACTGTACGGGTTAATTCTGCGGGATTACTACAGGCATGTCAGATTTTCCAGGTAAGGGGATTAATTTTCTTAATATGCAATAATGGTTTTCCTTATGCATATTATGATAGTTAATGGCTAGTACTCGGGTCGAGGGTGAGGCCCAATAACTCCCGGGGGACGGTACTAGTTACATGGTAAGATTAGTTCTATGCAGGTATAAGATTTTCTGCCAGCAATATGTTATGCTTATGACAGTTTGGTATGTTATGTTATGGGGGGACGCCCCACCGCTGGATCCATGCGTATGTTTGTGTCAGTTAGTTGCGGCTGCTGACTATGTCTGTGTAAGTTGGTTGCCGCCGCTGACTGGTATATCTTCGGATATACCTTATGTTCTGTATTGGTTATGGCCACTGGATATGTCCCGAGTAGGTTTCAGCCGTCAGGGTCTGTCGTTAAGCATTAAACGGGCTATTACGAAGGATGCTGCTGCCAGATGCTATGATGGTCCCATGGGACACATGTTGTGTATGTATGTTATGATATGTTATGTTGTGCTAACCCAGGACGTCACATTCGTGAGTTCGCATATCTACCACAAGCGCAGGCAGTCCCATCAGGGGATGCGCATGAAAGGCCCTCGCGATGCGAGTCCGGGTGACCGCCCCTCGCCAAGTGCGCCCGCGCGAATGACCAGGGAACCCACATCCTCGCTCGCATGACTCCCATGCTCAACACGTTCTCCACTTCCAGCCACGATCCCCACATTCTCCACGACTCCCACGTTCTCCTCAACTCCCACATTTCCTATAAACGTGGAGGCGTGATCGGGTAGTCAGGGAGGTGGTTAACTATATAAGGGGGTTCATCTGAGAGCAACGGTAAGATATTCTCTCACATTACACACATTCTGACTTTGAGTTCCTGAACTAACTTGAGCGTCGGAGCATCTCTCCGAGGTTCCACAACCTCGGGTCTTTTCAGGAAACCGGCGATCACAAAGAATGGAGGATATCGACAACATTATCTAGGTGACTGAGATATCGGCTATCATTTTGTGTGGCTGCTAATGTAATTGAGGTTTCGAACTCGGAAAGCGGTTAAGCCTAACCCCGAGCCTTAATTCAATGGATTAGTCACTTTTTGCAATTTATGGCTGTAAGGGCAATAATAGTTTGTGAAAAAAAAAAAAGTTGATGTTTAATAATTGAGGGAATTTTGTCGAAGAAAGGTTAAATTATGAAAATTTTGTGATATAATGTTTGTGATTTATGTTTGGAGAAATTACATTTTAATGCCTTAAATTATAGTGACTCGAACACATAAAAGTTTGGATTATGATTCGGTGTGAGTCAGACCCTGACCTATGAAATATAAGACACTTTAACCCATTGATCATCCAAATAAGGAAACAATCGTGCAAATAATCACATAAATTTTCGTTTCATCTAAAATAAGGACACTTTAATGGACATTTTAATTTTTAACCCTGACCTATGAAATGTAGGACACTTTAACCCACATAATTTTTGTTTCATCTGAAATAAGTTATTGTGTGAATAGTTACAATTTTTACCCCATTTTAAATGATTAATTGACTGAAGCGTCCTACTTTTCATATTTCAAAGTCTAAGTCAGCACAATAACTTGAAATATTACATAAATGATTTATTTTGCCATTTATGTTTAAATGAAGTCTTAAAGTTGAAGAAAATCCCTATCCTTAATCGTAAATTTAATGATTTAGTATAACAACCTTAACAGTAAATTTAATGATTTAGTGTAAGATTTTATCACCTATTCTTTAGTAGCAAAGGAGATTAATCTGACGGATGTTATTTATCCACTAATAAAAAAAGTCATTAATGAGATAAAGATTAAAATACCTCTTGTTCACTTGCTGCCGGCGGCGTTGAGGAAGACAAGTTTGTAACTCAAATTAAGCATTAAAAGGTACAATCTCTTCCTTCTCAATCCTTATCTCTTTTACCTTTTATTACTTAGCTCCCTAGTCTTCTGAAATTTTCATGAATCATCTACCATCTACTGTGTTTGAAAACTAACACTTTGGCCATCATATTTGATCTTAGTATTAATTAATTCAGTTGCTTTATTTATTTTTGGGTGGTTAATTTATTTTATTTTATTTTCTCTTTATTTTCATTTTAACCAGCAGCCCTAATTTTTTTTTCTTTTTTTTTTTGTTTAAGCCACTAACTTATTTTCTTTGTCATGTTTCAGGTTTCTAAGACTATCAAATTTTGTTTGTTACAAATAGGTCATTAACAATTTTTTTTATTTATTTAAACAGTGTGTTACATTTTAATAGACATTATAAATTAAAAATTTCTTTTAATAGACATTATAAACAGTTTATAGTGTCTATCGTAACATATACTTATATTTGATTAGCTAGACAATTTCTAATATTTATTCAGACATTATATCATTTTCTAATAGATACTACATAAATAACTAAAATAACTAAACAGATAGTATAAACTCTTGTAATAGACAGTATTACATATCACTTTGAACATTATACAATTAATTATAAATTAATAAAAAAAATGTTATATAATATGTTATAAACGCTTTTATACATTACAAAATATTTTTTTACGATTTTCTATGCAATTAATTGTTTATAATATAATAGACAATTTCCCTATCATTTAAAATATACAAAATCAATAAATAAATAATTTGCAATATTTATTTAGACAGTATATCATTTTCTAGTGGACATTATAGAAATAAGTAAAATAACTAAACAAACAGTATAAACTCTTGTACAGACAGTATCGCATATTACTTTAAACACTATGCGATTAATTATAAATTAACGAAAAAAAATGTGAAAATTAATTTCTAAAAAATTTGTTCGACAACCGCTGCGGTGGTTCCGGCGACCATTGCGATGGTTCTGGAGACCGCCACGATGATTCCGACGACCACTACGATGGTTCCGGCAACCGTCGTGGTGATTCCAGCAACAGCCACGATTGTTCCGACAACCGCCACGGTGATTCCGACAACCGCCACGCCTGTTCCGGTGACCGCCACGGTGGTTCCGACGACCGCCACAGTGATTCCGGCGACCACCACGATGATTCCGGCGACAGAGAGGGTGGTGGTGATGGTAGATGGTGATTTTAACTAGAAAATGTATTTTAGTCTTTAGAATTATTAATTAATTAATTAAATTAGTTAGTAGTAATTAAAAGAGATGGATTAATCTCTAAACCTTTTTGCATTTGCTTGGTCCAGTTGCGGTGATGAGAGGATCATCATCTTCACCACAAACCACAAGGAACGGCTAGACCCAGCCATGGTACGTCCCGGCCCATGCACATTCACATGTCTTACTGCACTCCTCCAGGGTTCAAGACTCTTGCCTCAAGCAACACCCGCTTTTCGAGGAGATCGAGGGGTTGATGGATGATGCAGAGGTGACACCAGCACAAATGGCGGAGGAGATGATGAAGAGTGAGGACGCGGATGTGGCACTGGAAGGGCTTGTGAAGTTGCTCAAGAGGAAGAAACTGGAAGGTGATGAAGCAGCAGCCGAAGAGGATGGGGATGGTTGGAAGGTTGAGACGCAAGCCACGAAGAAACGGAAGATTGTGAGTGATGATAGAAGATCCATTAGGATTGCTACAAGAAAGAGCTGGAAGAAGAAACTGTTTTAGATAAAACTAAACTCGACACAATCATCACGTACCAAGCTAAACTCGATACAATTATATCATGCTGCTATTTTGTTAATATCCCTAGCAAGCCATTAAATACCTGGTACAATTTGACACCCTAAAGAGTCCATTAAATGCTTGACATTTACTGGTCATTAGGATCATTTTTCTTTCAATGCTCTCTCTTAAAAACTCGCTTGGTCCCCAAAAAGATGTACATGTTTTATTTTTAACATTGAATCTATAATGTTTTACTTCAGCATTCTAATATAGAAATTGAAAATTTATATGCAAATGGTAAATGAATATTTCTACTTTCTATATCCTTTTAGATGGTACCTCCTCCACCACACCTCTGCCGGCGCACCCCCAGCCCCCAGCGCATCCGAAGCCCCGCTGCAACCGTGCAGCACTCCCTGGTAGCGCCCAACAATCACAGTCCTGGTCCCGCGCACCGTGTCCACCGCAACCCTGCATGACTATTCCATATAAAGCACACGTTTTCTTGGCTCAAAAGTTGCTGCCTTGTAAGCCTTCAGGACTTGAACAAGGAGTGAAGGTGTCAAGCTCATACCCTGCGCTACACCTGACAGAAGAGGAGGGAGCAAAAAGTGGGCTAAAAAAATCCAGGGTTTACATTATGACCATGCCTGTTGTGATCGGAATACCGCAATCAAGACATTTGGCTAAATCAAACAGGAAATATGTTTCCCAGTTAACACAAGAGTCAGGTATATATTACAATTTCTAAACTCACCATATTCACAAGCCGGTATATGACATTCTTAAAACTCACAGGTAACAAGTAATTACGAAAGATGGAAACAAACCATGAAGTGTCTGTTGCAAGAAAATAACAGCCGAATTAATTGATGGATATTGATTTGTATTGTTCCACTGTACTCTTTATAGCCTGCTCAACGGTTAGCCTCTCCATACTTGATGCACCATAGAATCCATGAACTCCCTGAGTTCGCTTCAATACAAATTCAGCTTCCCTAGGGCCAGATATTGGACCTGAAAAGTTAACCAATTAACAGCAGAGAACTCACAGGTCAAACTTATAAAAGCTCCAGATATTAGAAAAATGTGATTATATACAGAAAGTTCTAAATTTCGAATGGTTAAGTTGATATGGTAAAACATTCTGAAGTCAAATAGGCAAATTTGCTAGTAAATGACACCCAGTGTGGATGTTCACCTCCATGACAGAGCACAATAATCTCAGGATTGATCTGACGAGCAGAATCAGCAATTGCTTGAACATGAACCACACTCTCCTCTAAGGTGAGAGTGGTGTTAGCACCTATAGACCCAGAGGTAGTAAGTCCCATATGAGCTACTACTATGTCAGCCCCAGCTTTAACCATTTGAACAGCTTCGTTCTCATTAAAAGCGTAAGGAGTTGTCAGGAACCCCATTTTATGTGCTTGTTCGATCATCTGAACCTCCAAACTGAGCATCAGAAAAAGTCATTGTTATGAAAGCTTAGGCATTAAAAACATACTCCCTCTGTTTAATAATAATTGCACCTGCTATTTTTGTTGTTTCATAGTATTTAATATATGATTTTATTCATAAATGTTTAGACATATAAAGTCCAATAATTCATATGTTTAGCATAATTTGAAGTCTAAACTTTTTAAATATATTTTTCCTGATTTTATTTTCACTATTTATCTTAGTAAATATTTGAGCCAAACACTGCAACTTGAAACATGGAAGTCAAGGGACGAAGGGAGTATATGAATGTAAAGAGTCCAGATAATCTTGAGAGTATACCTGTATCCCATCCCTGTCTCTTCCAGATTTTTCCTGAAATTTCCATCAAACAACCCAACAGTAGGGAAATTCTGTACTCCTGAAAAGCCGATGGATTCTAATTGCTTTAAGAAGTTATCCATATGACGAAAAGGATCAGTACCACATACTCCAGCAAGAACAGGGACCTTCTTCACTACCTGCACAAATATTTTTAAAGTCATGTATCAAGGTATCATCACTTAAAACCTAAAAAACAAAATAACAGGATACACACAAAGAGAATGTGCGGTAGATGATATTGGTTTCCTAGTCAGTTGTTTTTGGCAATGCTTAACAACTGAAATAACTACAGTGATAAATTACAAGGACCAGCTGTAACCACAAAGAGTATCTTGCAAACTAAGTTTAAATTTTGGTTATTAATGTTAGCGGAAAGCTTTGCAACTTTCTGCAAAGTCAAGTGCTAATTTCATAACCTTCAAGTTTGATAGTGAGGAAGTTAAGTGTCGAGGACTTCGCTGGAAACAGTAAGTAAATATGATGCTACGTCAGACACTCAGACTTGCAGGTTCAAGTGGTGAAATTGCTCATAAAGTAAGTATAGGCTTAGTGAGTAAGCTGGAATCTCATTGAGGCCAGGAAGTAGATAAGAAGAGTCTAGCCTTGATTACACTAAAAACCTTAAGTTGAGGACTAATGGGGAATTAAACATCCACAGCGCGCCCTGTCCAAGTAAAAACTTATACAAGTAGATTTAAGAATCCAGTACTTCATTCTTTCCAAAAACCAAAAATCAAAAATCAAAAATCAACCAAGAAAAACAAGAACAGAGAGAGGCAGTACAAACATCAAGCATAGGCATGAAGATTGTAGAGAAAAGATCAAGGCTTTTCTTTGCATTAATGACATGAAGTTAACTTCTCTATTCAAACTGGCTATTACAGGTAAGATTACCAAGTCTTCCTTCTCCAATTGCTTGATCACCCTAAATAATGGGCATTTCAGGTCCCAGCTGTCGAACAGGACAGAGGGACAGAGACCCTTTCATTCTTAAAGATCACTTGATTGAGGGTTCTCAAGGGATTAAGACTCTTCTGTGCTTGAAGCCATATGGTTCCTAGAAACTTTTATGACACGTTTGTAAGCAAGTGATAGGAAGCTAAAAGGAATTTTAGACTATAATCCAAGGTTATTAAAAGCACCCCTAAGGCGCTAGGCGTGGGCTTCAGGGTCTGGATCCCTTATTGTCTCTGAAGCGATGCCCTGTAAGTGAAGCGCCCTAAAAGCACTCAAGCGCTGAAGCCTTGAAGCGCAAGGCTTTAAGGGCTTTTAGTACTAAACTAGATTTTTAGGGGCCATTAGTCTAGGTCAAAAATACGTATTAAATACGGTGCTTGGGAAGCCGAATTTAAAAGAAAAGTAAAAAATAAAACACTGTCTGGATCCTCTCTTCCTTGCGCTGAAGTCGAAGAGACCAAGGAAAGCATTGAGTGAAGTCTTCTTCAGCAACAAGAAAGCTCTATTTAACAAGAGGCAGACCATTCGACCCTTCCAGACCAGTCCTCCTCTGCTCCTCTCTCATACTTTCTTCTTTCTCTGTTTACAGAAAGTAGCAAGCCAGGACTCCAGGTAATTTTCGTCCTCTTCTTTCTTCTTTTTACTGTTCAGTTTACAGCAAGAAACACTCTCTTCCAGTCCTCCTCTGCTCCTCTCTCAGACTTTATTCTTTCTCTGTTTACAGCAAGCAGCAAGCCAAGACTCTAGGTAACCCCTACCATAGAAGAGAATGAAGAGGAAGAGGAAGAGGAAGAGGAATACGATGAGGGAGATGATACTGACTTTGGTGGTGCTAATGATATCCCTAGATGATGAGGGATATTTGAGTTTGAGATCCTAGAGTAAAGTTTAGAAGTTGGACTTTCTGTTTTTCGGATCTAATTTTGAGGTTTTTCCACCTACTTTATACTTATATCTATTAATTTAAAATATCATGCTTAACTTCTTTAAAGCCCGTGCTCTTGCACTGCGCTTTCAGCCCCTTAGCGCTTTAGTGCGCTTTTTGCTTTTAATAACCTTGCCATAACCTTTGGACAAAAGTTCGGAGTTAACTTTCCAGGAGCTCTAAGTTAGTTACTTATGTTTCAGCACTCGTTTACTTTCTGTGTTAGCCCTTCTTATTGAGCTTGTAAGTATGATGTCAACAGAAATTTTAGCTTCAAATTTTGAACCTGCAAGCTTTTGAGCTCTTGCCTGGTTTGAATATATGTATGTGCTGTATACTATTCCTAGTAAGTTGTTTCGGTAGTGCATGTGTACTTTTAAAAGGTACTGATGACATGACATTATCTATCTATTGAATTCAGTTGCTTGTGTATGAAAGTTTCTAGTCTATAAGGTGAACATGGTTAGCTTGTGATCAAATGTGTTTGGGTTAAGTTTGTCCTACTGTGCTGAATCTGTGTGCACTCCTGCTATGTATGAGAAGGAAGGATATAAAAAGTTTAAATTCGGGATCAGGCATACATATCTCTGAGTTGAGCAGCTTAAGTTGTGTTTTCTGAGCAAACCTTCGAAGTTTCCGTGTATTGATTTGAATCCCAATCCTAAGTTATGCAAGATCTTTTATTTCTTAGTAGTCAGTTGACTTGGAAGTAAATTGGTTACTCTGACCAAACTTGGCAGCATAGGAATTAGGAAACCTTGACCAAAATATCTGACTTCTTACTTAAGTATCAAAATGATACAAGCAAGTTATCCGTATGCTCACTTTTTCATAAGAAACCTTTATATGGCGAACCGATGCAAATGATACAAGCAGATTATCCTTATGCTCACTATGTAAAAAGAAACCTGTACATGGTGAACCAATGCCGCAGAAAGTATACAAATGCAACAGTAATCCTTATGCTTAGTATGTCAAAAGAAACCTGTACATGGTAAACCAATGCTGCAGAGAGTATACCAATGAATGGTGACTTTAAGAATCGATCTTGACCTGTTTTTTTTTTTTTTTTTGATATAGACCTGTTTTAATTGTACTTTCAGATTGGTTTCTAACTGAATCTAGGCCCCGAGGTCATTGACATTCTGAAGTTTGTATCGCTGCTTTGCGATCCTGATTTAAAGAAGTGTATAGAGGAAGCTAAGAGGGCACACCTGAGGTGACTGTCTCCTTCAATCGCCAGAGGCCAGAGACACAATAAGGCACTGCCTGAGTGAAGCAAAGCCAGTATGGAAAAGAAATGAGACACGCATATTCTCAAGCTAAAACTGAGAGTTCATGGGTAAAGTTAACTTGAGTTTAGAAGTTCACGACTGTTGAGGGTTTTCACAGCAAATGTTAGGGTCAAAGTCAAACTTTCTCGAAGGTTGCGGAACTATCTCATGAATAGTCCTAAACCCATAAAAAGCAGATCTGCTAACCCAGCCAGCAATTCTTCGAGAACAGCTCTCCAACATCGTGGGGCGGCCACCAGCCAGTGTGGTACCATAGCCCAGAAGCTGGGGACCATCAAGTAGCCATGGCAGGCCACTGCCTCCACAGCGGCGTAGTCTCCATAGATTGATGAACCAGATCTATTGGGCCGTGTTCTTCCTGGCAAAAAATGCCATGGAACAACAGTGGGGCTTCAGATTCCTTGTAGGGTAGAAGAAACTCAATTGATTTTGTTCAGGCGAACACAAGACATTAGGCCCCTGCACCTCCTATTCGCAGAAGATACACGCCTAAGTAAAGTTGCTTTGCATTCATTCATAGGAAGGCTCTAGCCTGTTCTTGCCTCACCTGAACACCTAAGCAGCTAAGCAACGGGATTTGGTTGCTCTTCAGCAGCCAGGTTTCTGAGGCTCAGGTTTCAATCCAACGAAAACAGGCTGTGTTGTTATGTGCATGGCCTTTGCTAATGGTAATACCAACCTTTAAGCTATTGACATACAACTTTAATCAATTGTGATCAACGAAGTGCATCTTACATATGTAACAGGAAGAGCAACATTTCTGAAATTTTCTGCAGCTGATACAGACTTTAAGAGAGGTTGACCATGCCATATACTTTTATATGATATAAAATTTCTGAATTTTTCCTGACTTATTGTTGTTAGAATGACTTGTGGCCACTATATGCCTAAAGAGATAACACAAATCTATGGAAGTGAGGATTGTTTAGTAAACATACATGTAGTAAAGCAAAGTTTCCTTGCACAATATGCTTATTACTAATGCCTGTTGGTTATTCAATAATTCCTCTCTTTGATGTATCCTCTTTCTCACTAAGAGTTTCTTAGGCTGATTTAGCATAACTCAAGGGGATGAGGTTACGCTAGGGTCTAATCAAAATGTGTTTGGTAACATACTCCTTCAACAATGCAATAGGAAAACATATGAATTCTTAAACTTACTGGCAGTACTTCATTGGCCATTTCAAGAACAACTGCATTTGCATCAGCATACGGCAATAAACCTGACAAGGATCCCCTTCCTGCCATTCGAAAGCGTCCCGAGTTGTATATTACTATCAAGTCTGCACCACCAGCCTCCTCAAACTTCGCTGATATGCCTGCTCCTGCTCCAGCTCCTATTATTGGCAGCCCCCTTGAACTTTGATCTTTCAGATGCTGCAATATTCCCATAGTTCTTTGCAAAGTTTCTGTTACAAGAAATTGACTATATTCAATTACTACTCATTTAGAGTAAATCTAGGGTGCAGCTATGCTAGATGTAAGCAAGTAATACTTACGGTAGTTGCAAGGCAGATGACAAAAATAACAGTGGGAAAAAAAAACCCTCCTATTTTACTTATAATACCATTGGTATTTAGAGAAACATAGTATAACGACTTCTCCATGAAACATCAGAACATGTAGAGCATATAGCAACCTGGCTTTGCATCAGGGAAGTTGCTTGGGGTGTACTGAACAGACCCACGGCCACGACTGAATGTGTCCATAAGGGAAACATGACCTTTATCTGATTCTTGCCTTAACAGAGGAGCAACTTGTGATACACTTGATTCCGCAGTATTTTTCAAATAGATGTCTAAGAATGACTCCATCAAAGCATTAGCAAACTCAGGGTCATTGATGTGATATGGGTGCACCATTACCTATTACATGGTACAGTTTTCAACTTCATAAGACAAAGTGGTTAGTGTCAAATCATGAAATGGGGGCAAAAAGCCAGAAGATGCATATCAGAACCAAAGTATTCATAAAACCATTTTGGTGGAACTGTGGCCAAAAAGTATAATCTTTCATCACAAAAAATATCCAAATGCATTCTCTCATGCATTGCTTTTGCTAAATCAAAACAGTACCTGACGATCTTCATTCGTTTGAATCAACCTTTGCAGCTCACTAATAAGAGTTCCTGTAGCCTTAGGATCATAAAAGGGCAACTCAGGAGCATCAAGGGCTGAAATGCCCTTTTGGGGTAAGCAAACCTGAACCTTGGATGCTGACTTGTTCAATTTCTGTGCTATAAAGGCAGCAAATTCCTTGTTCTCATCCACTGTAGTACGCATGAGAGATACCTGATCATTATGTATGTGGACATTTCTTTGTTGAAACTTGGAGGGAATAGTATCTATCGCCCCAAAGTTCACCATATCTAATGCTCCCACACTTAACACGAAAGGAATCTTCTTCTCTATCATAACATTAAAACGGGAACTGTCACAAGCCATCACACCCCCAACAACGAAGTCTGCAACCTCTGTTGTCGTGACATCTATTACGCCCTAAAGGAAACATAAGTTTAAAGACCTTGAGCAAGAAAATGGAATAATAGAGATTAAGCATTCTACAAGTGAAACAGTACTTCCACAATGCATATATCTCTCATCCCAACTTCCTCCACTCCAAATAAAAAGGAAAACTTTTGACAATCATTTCTTCTTATGTCTCTAAATGCTTCAATTGCAGCCCAGCATAGTTCTTTTCCCAACAGAATGTTAATTGAACGCAGGGTCTCAGTGACACAAGCGTTTTAGTATTCTCAGCTCAGATTACTGCATTTGAATGAAACACTTGACACCAAGACACCGAAGAACAAATAGATATGGATATAGGCAGACTAGGCATCTAAGCATTGAATACAAACACTTCCACAGCATCTAAAGTTAGTTATAGAAGATCACCTAAGATAATTGCCTAAATTAGTACCCTCGAGTGAAGAACTCTGTACCAGGATGCTGAAGTTAAAATCAAGTAGCATTAACGGCATCAAAATTGGATTCTGAAAACAACCTTTATATATCCCTGTTCAACGAGTGACTCCATTGCCTTTGCTCCAGATCCAGTGGCATGAAAAACCAAGACTTCGAAACCTTCTTTCTCCAACTTCTGCTTCACAGAATTCACACACGGTGTAGTAACACCGAACATAGTTATCCCAACTGTCCCTTTCGCACCATCACCCGAGAAATTTTCTCGCGAACTTTTAAGCGTTCTTATCAGCATCCCAGCAAAAGCAGCCCCAGCATTGGATAAGATTACTTTACTAACACTATTAATCCCACAAACATCCACAACTGATGGAAACAGGACCAGATCTGAAGTACCAACATAAGGCCCAGTTTGTCCGCTAGCAACAGTTGACACGATCAACTTCGGAACTCCGATTGGAAGCGAGCGGAAAGCAGTGGATAACAGTGAAGTTCCTCCACTTCCTCCAAGTCCAATAACCCCAGCCAAAACACCACTCTCTTGAGCTCTTTTGATAAATTTGTCGAGCACTATGCTCATTATGGCAACCGATTGACCTCGATCTCCCGTAAGGACGATCGAAGCTGCATCGGATGCAGTTGAATAGTGTGATAGAAGCTCGGTTCTTGAGATAACAGGCAAATCGGCCAGCACCGGAACTTCGTTTGGGTGAGCGGAGACATCGACGATCCAGACTTGAGGGTTTTGAAAGAAGCTGCGAGAGAAAGTGGTGAGGGAGGAGCGGACGGCGGCGGCGAGGTATTTAAGCTCGTCGAGCTTAGTGTCGGCAGTTCCGACGCAGAAAATTCGATCCGCTGACATTGCTGCTGAACTCTTTAGTTAGAACGAGTCGGTCGTTTCACTCGGAATTAGCAAACTTGGCGACTATGGTCGAAAGGGATCGATAGCCAATATCTCAATTGTCCAGATAATATTATTGATATCTTTTTTTTTTTTTTTATTGATGGTTTCATTGTTGCTAATTCATCCTGAAAAAATCCAGGGTTATAGGATCTCAGAGAGATACTCTGACGCTCAAATCAGTTCAAGAACTCAATGTCTAAATGTGTATAGTTAAAGGGAATATCATACATTTACTCTCAGATCAACCCCTTATATATGGAACTGCCTCTATAATTCTCGGGCCACGTCTCCACACCACACTGTAGGGAACATGGGCGACGTGCCAGCTTAGAACGTGGGAGTAGAGGAGAATGTAGGAGTTATGTGCGGAAGGAGGTGGAGACGTGGCTCTCTTGTCCTGGCGCGGGATCGCGAGTGGAGGGGGCGCAGTCGCCTTGACTCGTACGCGATGGCTGTCCACACGCGCCCCTTGATGGGGCTGCCTGCGCTCGCGTGCGCGATAGCTGTCCTGCGATGCCCGCGGAGGCGCAGGCCTGGGTAGCTTTGTGAAGCCTGCTGAAGTGCATGCTTGGATAGTGTACCAAGGAGCCCCCCCCACCCACCCCCGCCAGCAGAGTTGGAGTGGGGTCCTGAACTCCTTGTGTCGGCACGCGCTAGGCAAAGTGCGTCGCTAGCCATTTGACTCGAGATTTGCGGTCTTTGGTCAGATGTCGACACGTGTACGGTTGACGTGTTGAGTCAGTTCGTGTCCCTGACATTTCAATTTTCAAAATACATTGATGATGCCGGTTACGTTTCTCCTCCCTTGTCTGCATTAGTTGTTGTCTTTTCGCAGAAACAGTTAGTACTCATTCTCCCTTCCGACGGTATTGCGCGCTAACGATTCTTCGCTTTCCTGGCCGTTAGTCCTCCGAACGCGTGTCCGACGCTGCATTCCCGGTTAGTTTTGTGATTTGCGAAACGTCGCCCCTATTTTGCTCATAAGGTGTTCGACGAAAGTTGGCTGTGAACTTTGTTGAGGTTGTTGCGTGGTTGCTCGGTTATACATCGATTGCAGATAATGGCACGCAAGGAAGCACCCTG
>JBBYHH010713391.1:0-10311 GCA_038382905.1 Daphne laureola
TGAAGCCGTCGGTGGACTCAAAGAAGAACTTCCGGGAATCGATGGTAGAGATGATAAAAGCGGTGAGTGGATCTGGATCCGACCTCCTTCATCTTCTCCATTACTCTATACAGAGGTTTCCAGCCCGGCCATGGATCTGTGTTCGTCTTCGTGCCAGATGCTGGAATCGTCGAGACTAGCTCCGCCCAGCATCTAGGTCTCTTCAATCGGACCAACAACGGCGATCCGGCAAATCGTGTGGGCGTCGATGTGAATTCGCTCACCTCGATGAGCGCCCGGACGGCAGAGTAATTTCAGGCGATGAGAAATTGGAGCTCAGTGATGAGAAAAAAAAAAATCTCTGAAATCAGACATGGAGTCTCAAACTTAATAACCGTGAATTAAAAAAAAAAAATCACCCCTCGTACACTCACAAATCAAGTGATTTTTACTCCCCTTTTTTTTTTTTGCTTTGAAACCCCCTAATATCGTGATATTATAGCAAAAGAACACGAATCATCAAGCCATGAGATCAGGAGTAGGGAATCCTAGAGTAAGTTCGAACTGTTTCACCAGAGAAAATCATGGGCAATTTAACCACCTCATAAACTCACTAATCCTGCAACATCTGAATTTACATTGGTAAAATAAAATAAAAAAAGATCCAATTTCAATATCAGCTTGTTCTATTACTCCTCAAAAACTGAACTAGATGATATGCCAAAAACAAAATTGACGCACGTTTCCCTCTCTTAAGAAGATCAAATAGACTTGAAACCATAAGGTGCTTTAGATCAACTCCTTCATCATGTAGTTCTTAGTAGTTAAATCACCTTCGCAAGAAATTACACACGGCGAAATGCTAATGCATGGTACAGAGGGAAAAAAAGGTAAAGGGAATGAGAAATGTACTTCTATGGGTTAATGAAGCATACAACTAGCAGTATATTTTAGATTTGAGTAATTTTTCTATCATATTTCTACCAATCATAGGTTAAAAAAAGAATAACCTAGAATACTTTCAAATGAATAATCTTTCTGAAAGGCAGAGTGAAAGTGAACAGAGTTACCTCTTTGAACATTTCTAGGGGACCCCAATGGTCATCAGTTCCAAACAAAAACTGAAGTTTTTCCTGGTTTTCTCTCATAAATTCCCAATCTGGTATTTCTGAAAGCTGAGATGAAAAATGACGAGAATATATCAGTATGATGCAGTTACTGTTCTGTATATATGAGCAAGAATGGCATTAAAATTTTGAGCATGATGTGCCCTTACACCCCATGTGGTTGGGTTTAAGCCATTAGCTTAAGCCAATGGCTCAAGTGCAGCTCAATGAAATACTCTGTATATGATATTTCCTTTGCAATTTACCGTAAAACTGAATAAAGATATGTTCAAAAACAGTGGATTTACTTAAATCAAGAATGAGTCCGGAATTTCAGTCACATAAATGGATTATTTTGCTTAAGCCATTTTTGGCTTAGTCCAATGGATTAAATCATTTATGTGATTACAAATTTGAAATTTATTCTAAAATTTAGTAAATTTATTGTAAAAACTTACATTTATCGAGTTTTAAAGTAAATACTCCTTCCGTCGCAGCAAATGTATCACGTTTGTTTTTCAGCATTTAAAGTACGATTTATTTCCTTTAACATTCGAAGCATAAAAAATTAAATATTTTATATATACATATGATAATTTGATGTGTCTAGTTTTTAAATATACTATTTTTTTAAGAACTCTTTAACCAATTCTTCATAATAAAAAATTGTGTCAAACAGAAGTACAAAAGTCAAATGTGATGCATTTGCTGGGATGGAGGGAGTATCATATACTGTACTTGAATAAATAGAACTGCTTATGTTGAACCAAATGAGTCTTTATTTTTACCTTCCTGAACTCCGTCATTGCCATGAAAAGCACATTCCGCATTACATGGTACTGTCAACAAATTGTCAGATGAGAGTAAGTCCTTGAAGCAGTTAACAGGTAATTTGTTCTGAAAACACAAAGCAAAGGGAAAAAAAAAAAGAGCACTGAATGTGGCTAAATTTCCATCCCAAAAAGGGCGTGCTTTAGTTTACAAAGAGATCACTACACCTGTGGGAAGTGAGAGCAAGCAGCATCAACTGCAGAAGCAGACCAACACTTGCAAAGCGAATGTCTCACAAACAGCTTTAAGACCGATCTAGGTAATAAGCCCAATGATGCTATAATGAGACTTGCTGATGTAGAAAGAAATGTAGACCTGAAGCTCAAAAATTGTCATAATCAATTCAGATAATAAAGCAGAACATCAAGGCAAGCCTTCTCTTTTCTGTTCTAATCAAGTTTTAGTGGCCTATGCAGTATGCAGAGCATTACAAAGGAAAACATAATGTAGTCTTTCTATACACTCCCTCCGTCCCACAAAACTTGAAACATTTGACTGAGCATGGAGATTATAGTGTCGAAGACTTGAGGGTAATAAAATAAAGCTGGCATATAAGACAAAAGTAATTTTTTGGGTGAAGAAGGAAAGTTGAGGGTAATAAGTAACACGTTTCAACTTTTCTGGGACAGTTAAAACAGGAATATGTTTTAACTTTTTGGGGATGGAGGGAGTACAACCTTTGCCCTAAATTGTTTTTGACATATTCTAATTTGGGTCATCCACAATCATCGCAAATTTCTGAGTTTAGTAACTTACTTTACATATAACCCTTCAAGCTATCATTTCAATATTTAACATTCCATCTTTCTCATCTTTTGTGCTTAAGTGTGAAGGGAAAATGTAGAAACAAAGAACGAACAAAATTTTACTACTATTTTCTTTTTTTCACTTTCTTAATCTTGTATCATTCCCAAATATTGTAACCAATTTAGGATGGAGAGAGTAGTAGTTATGTTCTAATCTTAATTCATTGGAACCGCAACCTTCCGAAATCAATATACTAATTAGTAGGAGTGAAACCCAAACGATTGTGAATGATACTGGATTGGATAAAAACAGTTTTATCTTATGGGCTTCCATTTAATCCAAACAAAACATAAATTTTCTTGCATGACAGTATACTTAGGGTATAGGAGGAGCGCGGATGACAAAATTTTGAGCCAGAAACTCATTCACAGCAGCTCATATAGGGTGTGTTCATTTGGGGCGAAAAACCCAATTTTCACAAAATACTCAAAATCAATTATTCCCACCAACCATCAAATCCACTATTCAAAAACACAAACTTTTCCTCACAAACTATTATACACGAACACACCTATAATTTGAAAAGTTGAAGACGAGAGCAGCTTACATTGCAAGCTTCCCAATAACAACCTGTGTCTTTGATTGCCTGTTCAATGCCAAAAAGGGATATAATCCAATGCAGCTTAGCACCTAGTAAACGAGAAACAGAATATAGAGGGATCAGAGTTCTCTCAAAGAAAAAAGTTCAAAGTGAAAAATATTAGAAAGGTAGATGCAAAAAATTTCATGGGTGCTAATAGTGGCTATATATCTCTTACTCCCCTGAACTATATAGTGACTCATGCATTATAGTCTCTGAATTTTAGCTCAGTGTGACTCAGTCCTTAAACTATGCAATTCTGGGCATTGGCATTGTAGTCCTCTGACTCGATAACTAGCCCCATGTGAGATTAACGCCATTTTTTAATGGTTCAATGCCTTATTTGTACGAATTCAAAACTTTTAGGGTAAAAGTAAACAAAAATATATATAATGGGGTTAACTTAAAACACAACAGAAAAGAAGGTCGCGGATCTCCTCAGCAGGCTGGCGTTGATGCCCATGTCCGCCCGATGCTGGCTGCTAAGAGCACTGCCCACTAGGAGCGTGGCTGTCATCAGGTGACATCCACCCTAAACTGGCGAGCCTCCGGCTGGCAACCCTAGTCACAAGCGAAGCCTCCGCCGAGTCCGTGGCCTGTGTTCGTGCCGCTCACCTGTCAATGCCAAATTAGTTTACCTAGGCAGACGTCGCTCACCATTTCGTTTTAGCTTCCCGTAGGTAGTTCTTGATCTGGGAAATTTTATGCTAAAAGGAGTTTGTAATAATTCTTGCTCTGGTCTTTTTGGTAACTTGTTGTTCCACCGTTTAATCTGACCAATACAGCAGTAGGATTAGAGTAGCCACAACGTGTAACAGAATATCTTTAGTTGCTCTATCAGTCTGGCTTCTTGTTAATTGCATCTTTATAAAATTACTTTCAATCAATCAATCAACCGAGCCTTAATCCCAACTCGTTGAGGTCGGCTACATGAATCCTGCGTCTCCATTCCGCTCTATTTGTTACGAGATCTCTGGAAGTTCTAGTGGCCTAAGATCTCTCTCAATTAAACTTACCCATGTAAGTTTAGGTCTTCCCTTACCTCGTATAAACTCCCCTAAGTCTAACCACCTGTCAGTTTTACGCACTGGCGCATTTAATGGTCTTCTTCGTATATACCCAAACCATCTAAGTCGACCTTCCCTAATTTTATCGTCAATTGGTGCTACTCCCACTAGGCCTCAAATGTTCTCATTTCGTATAAAATTACTTTCAACATTACGAAATTTGTACAGTATGTGTTTGCGTGATAGGACCATTAGTGTGTAAATCTGTTTTGTTTCAAATTAAGAATCTTTTAGACCCAAATGCAAAAGTCAAAGCATTGCACCTAGCAGGTGTTACGATTCAGAGCAAACATGGAAAATAAAGAAATGAAATTTCAGATCTAACACAACTTTTTCTGAACTCGAGTGAATTGTTGAAATTTTGACATTATTAAATGGTTTCTATTCCTTAAAGGTTTGAATTTCTCTAAAAAAGAATTCAGAAAAGGTTTTAAAAGTTGGGGATCTTTTTTAAAGATAACAGATTTTAGATTTTTCAGTTTAGAAACCTAAAAATTGATTAGGTATTTTTATGAAGTGATGATATACATTTAGCCTGGCTAAGAGCATTTCCAACAACCTCCCCAAAAGTTTCTCCAAAATGGAGAAGCAAATGCCACATTCTCCAAAAAAAATTTGTTTCAACTCCAACAGCTTCTCCATTTTGGAGAATCCTGCATTTATTACAACAATAAAATATTCTACATCTTTGACTAATAATTAATGAATTAATTTTTTTTAGACTATTTTTTTTTTTTTTGCTCATATGAGCCTAGGTTTCCCCTTGACTATTTTAGAGTATAGTTACTGTAATTAATACTAAAATCTTTAACAATCAATTAACACCAGAAACGATCAAGGGGGTAACTGGTAATTGAAAGTTTTACTATACCTTCAGAGAGAGAGGGGGGGGGGGGGGGGTAACTGGAGGTTTTCCTAAATAAAGGGGGCAAACTAAAGGTTTCACTAAACCTCAGGGAGGTTTATGCAATTTACCCTACTATTTATTGCCTTTCAAAAAAATAAGTCATACATAGAAATGAATAAATGATTCGAACAGATAAAAAGTTGGATCCATATCTTCTAGTAGGCTAAGAAAATATTAGGAAACTCTACGTACCATCTTAGGTATTTTTCCCCAAGGTCAACTGACGGTATTGTGGTCAAAGAGACAAAGTGTTTGACGGTGCATAGTTCAGAGACAGAGTCATACCGAGTTATAATTGAGGGACTAAACTGTCTGAATAATATAACCATTAATATTTCATTTACCTTCACTGGAGACCTCCTTAGCATTTGAAGTGCTATATATGAACCAATTGAGTGCCCCACCTTAAACACAAATAATAATGAATGGAAAAAGAATCCAGCACAGAATCGCAAATTGATAAATGCACATTTACAGTTTAGTACTCAACAACTTTTTTCCCAACTTAAAATACGCATGTTCCAACTTTAGGTGATCTGAGGCAGACAGAAATGCTACTAAAATCAAAATTTATGTGCAAGAAATCCAAAGTTTTTCTCCTATCAATCAAGAGAGAGAGAGAGAGAGAGAGAGAGAGAAGGAAGGAAGGAAGAAAGAAAGAAAGAAAGAAAGAAAGAAAGAAATCATGGAAACACATGCAATGGAGAAAGCAGTGCTTCTATACTATGAGCAAGCAAGAAAAGCTAGATAATAATAATCTAACAAGTTGCCTTATCAGCCTCAGAAATCATTTTTACTGAAAATATCTCCTGAATTGTGCTTCAGTGCCTAAAAAAGAAGGCAATTTTCCACAAAGCTCTTTTTCAGACGGGTAAATGAGTACCTGGGTGTCAACTAGAAACCTTGGATACAACAGAAGCCAGAAAGAAAGAGGATGAGTATTCACAAGAGAATAGAAATCCACATTTTACAAACATAAACCTTGATCTTTAAGCAGATATGTTAATAAGTTTAAGAAGGGAACAAACATAATTTCAGAGAGAGGGAAGATTTGAAGAAGATGCATGAATGATTCCTATGCTTCATTTGGTTGGTGCAAAGCCGTGTTAAACTGTTAACCCAGTGGATCAGTCACTTGGATTTAGGTAAAATCACGATCCTTAACCATAAATGTGCACAACTCCATTGTGAATTGCAAAGAATTCTTCACACGTGAGTAAGCTACGATATTAATTCATTGCGACACGGCTTTACACCAACCAAATGGGATGCTAGTCTATCACAGCATCTCTATTAACCTTCTGGAAAACATCAAACAAATCAAACTTGTCTTACCAGCACTAAAGGAACTTTAATGTTCAGCAATTCCTGCCTGATGTAATCAATCTGTAGAAAGCAAGCAAGATGGAGACTGTTATCTTGTATGTCCGTTGATGGCAGAAATATACAAAACCTAAGTCTATAGAGAAGTATCATCACAAAATTGTTGCATGCAAGGTAATATAACATCTAATAAACACTATAAAGGTTTTAAGCTATTCCAAATAAAGCAAACTTACAAGAACATGCTCAACATCTTAGAGAAGTGGTGACATGAAATTCTCGACACTATCCTGTACATGTTACTGAATTACGTAGATAGGTTCTTTTATGATGAAAACGATCACACATTTCACTTTTTCTCAAGATTCTTTATACTTAATTAATGGGTGTGGGTGCCTATTACTCCATCTATCCAAAACAAATTAAATGTCTGTGGGGGCATGGAGCTAAAGGTGTGTAGAAACTGTTTATGGTGTTCTATATATGCCCATTAGAAAACTAAAAATCTTATAGTTATTAGGGAGTGTGTAAAGTGGATAGAAAGAGTAAATTTTACTGATCACTGTGTATAATTGATCGAAAGAGTATTGAAACGGGGGCAAAATGGTAAATCATTATGTAAAAGGTTGCTAAAGAAAGAAACCTTTAAAAAATTCTGGGACGAAAATTTTGTACAAAGAAGTAACTAGTAAATAAGAATACCCGTCGCTTCATGTCACTTTTTATTTTTCTGCATTGTACTTTCAGTTTTCTAGTCTATTGAAATTTCTTTTACATTGACACATACATGTCTGATCTCTTCTGACACTCAGAGGCAGAACGTATTTGGTTGTTCCTAAAGGCCCTGGAATGGATCCTTTTGACATTAAGACCGACTTGAACTTCGTAACAGCATCAAGTTACATTTGAATTTTGCTAGCAGCTGTTACAGTGTTCTAGAGCTAACATTTCTCTAAAAAACAGTTAAGAATCAGATAATTACCTTATGATCAGTTTGTTCCTGCAGTGAAAACAGCTTTCCCGATTCCCAATTCTAAAAATCAAAATATGTAAAAGGGAAAAGGCATGAAACTCAACAGATAAACAAATGCAAGACGTGTATGATCTATAAGAAAAATTATACATGGATTAGCTGAATGGACATCACATTCAAGAAGCTTCACATACAGCTAGCCAGCGAAAATATTAGGTAGGCCTTCTCTATCCAAAAAAGATGCATATTTTCATGGTGTGTATATATATATATAAATGACTGTTTATTAAAGCATTAACAGACTAACCAACAACTAAAACACATACATTCATATTGGTGGCTTTTATACCCAAGCACGGTGCAGTGGGATTTTGACTTCAATCTTTTTAGGATGCTTATTGTTGCTTATTTCTATATATAGTGATGATCTGCTAAGCTTGTATGCTATACTTCAACGAAGCCCAAACACCATGTTCTAGACTTTTTTTTTATAAATATATAGCTAGTTTTGTTCATTTTTCTTCTTTTAGGCAGGTAAAAAATACATTAATAAATTTATGGTTCTTGGAAAAGAAATATGACTTAAACTCCAGCCCTGCCCTTGAAAAACTTGTTCGAAAGCTCATTGGCCTAACAAGAGATATAGTGCTCGTGGTCTTGCACTAAATGGAGAAAAGAGGTCTTATTAGACTGAAATGAGATAGAATCTTGTGCATCAATTTTGAATAGTGGATAGAGTAGCCTAGAAGATTTCACTCCCAAGATTAATGACAAGTAGGGTTTTTCACTGAAAAGACTCATGTCTATGCAAAGTTCTGATAAGATCTTGACAAACATAAAAGTTCCACCTTAGAGCATATGATGACAACAATAAAAACCACGACTTTTTACTGAAAGTTTAGAGGGATTGTCATCAAGTTTCCTGTTATAATGAGTTGCAGCAACATTCACTGTTTCAATAAGGCTTTAGCTGTATAAGTACCTTTTCCGTTTGACCTGTATGCCCAATTGCTGTTGATGACAAACAAAGCAAATTAAAAAAAGGAACCATTAAGATCTAACAAAACATTAGTCCTTTTGTTTTTTTTTGGAAGAAGAGAATTAGAACCTTGCCTGTTATGGATGCAGTTCCTCCAAGAAGTTCATACAGAGATTCTACAAAATCCTTGTAAAATGTTATGACACCTGCGAGAACAGCAGACAAAACAAGCTTTATCTCTAGGGGATTAAAACAACAACGCTGTAATCTCTATAGAATCTCAAAACAAACCAGGATTCCCAGGAATAACCAGGACATGCAATGAAGGATCATCTGCTCGAATTTCAAGTAGCTCAGCGGTGTAACTAACAAAGCAAGCGAATTGAAAATCAAGAACCGAGCTTGGAAGAGATCATTGACTTCATGGAGATAAAGGAGGTACCCCGACACATTACAGAGCCGAAACTTCACTGGTTCTCTAACACTGGAAGACATAGGCTGATAGCCCATTTCTCTGTTTGCGCTGAGAAAGCAATTCCCATTTCAGAAATCAAATGGGTTTTGAAGCCATTAAAGATTTGTTGGAAGCTACATCGTTTCTAACAGCTGAGTGATTGTTACCTTGAGTGAAGAGAAGTGGAGATGAAACGTGGTCTGACTGTAATGGCAGGAAGAAGCCGGAGGTAAGGCGTGGAATTGTGAATTGGGCTCTTGCCGAGGCCATTTCATTTCACTCGCCCCCTATGAAGCTAACCGGTTGGATCGGTGGACCATGATCCGTGGTATTAAAAGTTGGGGGAAAATGTCCAAATTTACTATCAATGTTTTGTTATTGGCATTTTTTTACCACTTTTTTTAAAAACAGTCTCTTATTAGCATTATCTTTGGTTTGGTGGTATAATATTACCACTCTCAACGTTTGTTGGTTCATATTTTCCATTGTTTGACCAAACGGAGCCTTCCTGCCATCACGGTTGATCCACGTATGAACTTTGGTGGTGAATGGCATCCAACGTGGATAAAACTTATCCCAAGGCTGGCTAAAGCAGCTGAACGTTCTGTTTGGCGCTTAAATTGGTCTTCGAAAGAAATTGGGGGTTATGGTTAGGGTTGGAAGCGGGAGAAGAGGATTTACAGAGAGTGATTCAATTTGATCTATTTGGGCGGTTTGTTTTTAGGGTTCTATCTAATCAGCGTTAGTGCATCGTAGAAATGGTCAGCTTACCGACATCCAATAGCGATTCGGGCAATTCAGGATGTCGATCAACTGGAGATTCCGGCTATTGGGTGGATTCAGGGCATCGCAAACCGGCTGTGAGTAGAAATAATTGTTCTTTAGTGTTAATTGTTAATTGTTTGGTCTCTGAAACGTGTTTTTTTTTCATTGATTCTGGCCTGATAAGAGATGGGATTGGGCCATCAAGTCCCAATGTGAACGTTCATAACTGAAGACTGAATTTGCGAAGGTGAAAGGCATGGCGGAGTTTCTATCTGATTGTGATGTGAAGCAATAGATAGAACTCAAGGTTGTTGGTGTTGAGAATGAAGCTTTGAAGAGGCGTCTGAAGTATCATCAAGTAATAACTGTAGTGGCTGTGTGCATTACTTTTGTTACTCCCCTGGTGTTATGGATGTTGAAGTGAAGCAGATACTTGGAAGCTGTTTAGACTTGCTCTATTAAGTACCTGTTGTGATTGTAGTTGGTGCAATGTTAAGACTTGTGTTAATCCTTGACTCCAAGTTGAATTTTGTTTCTCTA
>JBBYHH010713502.1:0-17601 GCA_038382905.1 Daphne laureola
ATCATAATCAATTTTCACAACCACCAATCTCTCTTCATATTCCTAAATCACCAACCATCCCACTAATCAACCACAAAATGGAATTGTCCACCTGAAAGTTGAATCGGCCCACAAAAATAAGACTGAATCAGATCGTGCAACACATACCTCAGCGATCGATTCCATGGCTGGGGTGATTAACCGGCAAGATCCGCACCAGGTGGCCACAATTCAGGACCGTGCTCACCCACCCACCCACCCGCCGCCTCGCCCCATGACGCTCTCCAGATCCAACTTCTCGACGCCCCAAGCCCTCGCCGATTGGCGCCGCCCTCCGGCGACTTCCGCGGATCTATTCCGGCCATGGCTTCTTCCGCAGAGGGTCCTAAAGTACAAATTGAACTCGGGTTGAAAATAAAGATGGCAGAGGATCCGCCGGAAGAGGGAGGTTAACTAAATTGATGAAGGCGGAGAGAGACAGATAACTCAAAGTTGGATGGATGAATTAGTTTTTCTAATTCACAAATGAGTTTCTTTGAAACCCAAATACAATTCACCTGAATCACAACTTTAAAACCCCAAAATAACTCGGCAAAATGCACACTCTTTAGACTTTATATATTTATCCTACTGCTCGAGTCATTACTTTTCTGCAATTTTAGTCAACCTATCCTAATGGACCACCAACCCATCATGGTCCTCGGTTATTTTTTTTTTTTTTTTTTTATAGAATGGTCCTCGGTATTTAGGTATGCTCTTTTAGTAAGAATTGAAAAGCAATTAGAAAGAAATTTAAAAGTTGTTCAAATTGATATGATGTTTATGAGAAAGTGGCGCAAAAACTGATTTCACTTTTCCAAAAACCTTAACTGGTAAACTGATCATTACCAAATGGAAGCAGATCCCAATATGGAATTCAAGGAAGTACACAACTTGTAGCAACAGTAAGGAAGAAAGGCTTCTATATATGCTTTTGGATTCCACAAAAGAACATTATGTACCTTACTGTAATTCCCTCTTCTTAGTTCTGAAATCTCGACATGCACACCATCCACCATTATATGTCATAGATATGTTGTACTCCTTCAACGTTCTTCCGGTTACCAAACCTAATGGGTGCTTTCAAAGTTTCGAGAAAGGATCAGACATCTTCTTGCATTGCATTTCTGTTTTAGCTCAGGATCCGCTCACCATTTCCAGTAACATGTTTAACTTAGTGTCCCCACATGCAACTTGACAGCATTACATCAATCCTGCAACAGACATGCAGAATTTTTTTATCTGATCCTGGACCTCTTATCAGATTCAAAGTTTGTTATGACAAGATTCACAAGATGGTGAATCCTGGACAAATGCCATATTAGACTCTTCATCCACATGTCTATCTTCAGATTTTGCATTGCTAACATCTTCTGTCCTTAATGTAATAAAATGGCCTGCACTTCTATCACAACCCACAGATTCAACACTTCTCTGTTCTCCAACAATAAGCTCCTTTGATTCATCGCCATCACCACCTAAAGTAAATGAGGGTAGACTCTGAGCACAACCATTTTCTGATAACACATTTCGTTCTACATTGGTCACGAAGCATGCTCCCAGGCTCCGAACAGTTTGTTTCTGACTATCAACGATTGCATTTCTGGGATCACCAGGACACAACAGATGGGAAAACTTTCCATCTTGAGATGTGTCTCCTTTCACACAATCAACAGAAACCATGGCACTGCCAATATCGTCTTCACTATTAGAACACTTGGCTACAGCTGCTGGCTCCATCTTGGCAGAAAGATCCATTTCCCTGTCCTGAGGTTCCTTACTCTTGTCAAAGTTCGGCCTAACCAACCTTCTCCGCTTCTGTTGATCAGACGAGAGAACTTTTCCCTGTTTTGTTTGACTCCTAAAAATTTCTTCAACAGTACAGGCGTCACGTCTGACTTGGGGTGACCCAGCAACTGGTGAAACTTTGTTCTCATTGCCATGATGTATAGAATCTTCTATTGTTCTAGTAAGAATATGACTGGTTGAGCCATGAACTTGAGCAACTTTTTCAATTTGCAAAGAGTTACACGTATCCAAAATTTCGCATGCCTCATTCTTACTGAAATTTGGTCGTACCAACTTTCTTCTTTTATGCTGCCACACGGCTGGATCATTTTCCTGCACAATTCTGCTACTACCTCCACTCTTGCTATCACACAAGTTTTTACTTGCTCTATTACGACGCCTAAAATCCACAAACGGTACGCCATTAGCATTGTCACTCTTGTTATCATCAATTTCCGAGTTGCCATCAGTTTCCATCTTCACTAAGGTTGATTCTGACATATCTGTTGTTTCCTTGAAGTTAAACATTGCTTCTTGCTTTCTATTAAAGCTTTCTGTAGGATTTACACTTGCCAAAAATTTGCTTCTTTCCTTTCCCCAGCACTGATTATTATGGTGAAGCATAGCCATGACTTCATCCACCGATGTATCCAGCTTATCCGCATTATTGAGAAAATTATATCTCTTGTCCTTTCGAACCTTTGGAGCCAAAGATAAACGAGAAAACACACTGCCCTGTTGGTGGCCTGAATATGGTCTTTTTGAATCTTTAAGCACAGCAGGATCTAGTGAATTGTTTCTATGAAAGGCAAGATATTTAGGTTTAACAAAACTACCTTGATACTCCTTTAACATGAGACCATCATATTCAAATTCTACATCTCTTCCATATGCTGGAAATTTTTTATCAAAAGCATCTCGTGAAGCTGAAGAATGACAACTGGAGTTAACTGACGGACCTAGTAGCTCATGCTGAGCAGAATACTGCCGCAGCTTCTCACTTTTCACCATGTCATGTATAGTTTCGGAAAAAGTACATGGTAAAGAGGGCTCCATGTAAGAGAAGTCTTCAACATCCTCATTGATCACCTCCATAGCCCTAAATTCGTAAGAAGGTGACTCAGGTAAACTGGTCTTGCTGTCATGTCTTTTATCATAGAGCTCAGCAGTGCAATTACTGGATCTAATTCCAACATCAGTGAGCATCCAAGAGCTTGAATATGAAGGAACAGACTGATTGCCAGTGGGGACTGCAAGACCAGCATGACTGTTATCAGATGCTGGAAACGAACCTAAACGCTGCATAATCCCTAGAGATGGTGAATTATTGTGCAGATAAGGTGCATCTGTGTCATACGGTAAGGTGGTGCTAACAACTGCATCCCCATAAAGAGTTTTCTGCAAAAGCATGGAGCTGAGGGGCTTAGCTGCATGAAATGTTGCCAATGGCACAGCTGGATCATGTTGAAATGAATTGTCATCCAGAGAATATATGCGCAAACTAGAGGATGGATTCAGATTCCAACTAGGAAATGCTCTAGACTGTTGCAGAATAGAATCGTTCTCCTTACAGTCTTCACCTTCAAACCAGTCATTTCCTTTAGTATTCATATCCTCAGGAACTCTTGCATAGTTGTCTAAAGCATACTCAGCTGATAAACTCAGTTCGACAGGAGTTTCTACATTCTGTTTCTTGTCTAAGCTTCCGCTCACTGCACCCAGTCTCCTAGGATCTACATGGACCCCAACATCTTTCAAAGGATCCTCAAAATATGCATCTGAGAAAACTGGTGCATACGGGGTGTCCTCTTGATGTTCATAACCAAAGTTTACGTTGGTGGCATGACTATGGCCACAGTCCCTTTCATAACTATTACCAACACCAACTGCCTGTTCTTTTCTATTAGAAGTGGCAATTGATCTCTCATAGTTACAGTTGTATTCAGGGCGGATGGTTGGGAATGTTTGACCAAGCCTGTAGCTTTTACATCCACTGGCAACTTGATCATTCCTGAGAGATCTATCACTAGAAGCTACTTGTCTACATCTATAAATGGCATGCCCTCTTCCTCGCAAAAACCTGCCTCCACTTAATTGTCTTAGAGGTCCTTGGCCTTCTAATCTTTTCTTACTGAACAAATATAGAAGCTCCCGGACCTGTAGGTTTTACGGAAAATTAACTTCATCAGGTAAACAATATTCTTTCATACCAAATGTTACATTTCTAAGTTTAGAACAGCACCTGAGGCTCAGATAGTCCAAAGCTAAACTTCTTTGGTGAGTAGTAGTTTTCTCTGATAGCCTCATGGAACTCCTTTTCTGGCAGAGGATTACAGTCCCATAAAAGAGAAAATTTTACCTAGGCAAAGGCCAATTGGTTAATCATATAGTGTACATTATTGGATTATGCTTTTGGTTGTAGAACCTAAAAATCATAATTTCTTATAGGATGTGCATGACAAAAGAAGAAGAAAGAGAAAGGAAACAATAAGATGCCCATACCTGTGCTGGGAATTGCTTCCTTAGGGAACTGAATGCGTGAGGCACAATGTTCATTGCACCATCAGAGCATGCCAAAAATACACCATGGAGTTCCCTTCTCTCAAATTCAAAAAGAAATAAAACCATTCCAACTTTAACATGTTCAACAAAGTAAGCATATGAAGATGGAAGGCCAAAGACTTTTTTTCTCAAACATTCTCTTCTTGTCTCATTATTTGACATGAAGATAGCTCCATACTCAGGAATGCTTCCAGGAACTGTGGACTGCTCCTCAAAATTCATTATGCTCTTCATAGCAAGCTGTGTAAAGTGAAATTCAACAGAAGTAACAAAGAATAACCACTAAAAGTCTATACTGACAAATAAAATAACATATAAATATTTTCCGGTTTTGAAGAAAAATAACATACACATATGATGAAAAGAGTGTAAATGAGTGCAGAAAGTAATGAGAAATAGACAAAATGAATGAATAAAAAGGGTTATTTCATGCAATCAATCTCAAATCAGGAATCGCCTTCATGTGTCCAAGTATCAGCGGCAACGACAGTGTCGTTCTAGATACACATTTTAATTAAAATAATAAACTAGCACAAAAATGGACATGAGTTAATATAAAATCATAGCACGGTCTCCCAATAGCTACTGCAAAACTCTACAATGTTGAATAAACGAATTTACCCTCAGTTCACCAACTCTTGTTCTCAAAAAAAAAAATCCAATTTTCTCAATCCCAATACATTTAATAACCTTAAATCTATCATTTCTCTACAAAATAATATTTTTCTCAAATTTCAACACTCAAGTATATCTCATCCATCAATCAAAACAGACATTCCCAAATTTCCCAAAATAATTTTCCCAATGCAATGAACTGAGCCTTAATAAAAAAGCATTTATAGCAGTAAACAGAGTAAAATGGCCAATTACCAACCAAATGCTACCGCTCCAGTTGCTTCAGTCGCTATATCAACAAAATCGTCAGACCGCGGAAACTACTGGGCTCATCAAGCGCAATAAACTTCCCCAAAAGAATTAACCTTGCCCACACTAATCCTAATCTAACCCCTAATCACCGCCAAGTACGAACCCCCAATCCGCAATAAGCCTACTGCTAGAATCATAAAACAAAATAAGCAACCTGAACGACGATATCGCAGTTGTATCGGATTTTATTCTCTATTTTAAGCATTGCGACGCGAGAATAATAACTACATTTTCAAATCATCGGACCGATCAAGACAAAACCCGTATAACCTCAATGATCAAACCTAGAGAAAACTGACTAAGAAAACCTAAAAACAAACAGGAAAAACAAGCAAAATCCTATCTGAGCATAAACCCTCTTCGTCGTCACCAACAAATTGAATCGGTAAACTAATGACCAGAAATGAGAACGCAGAGGAGTAAAGAGAAATCCCGATGAACCTTAGAAGAGAGGACGAGATTCAAGAAAGTGGGAACTAGACGGTGCTGAAGATGCAGTTATCAGTGTTTGTAATCGTGGAGTAAGGGGTTGTTTGGGCTTTCTTTCTTTGGTTTTGTAGCAACGAACGAGACGGTATTGGATTGAACCACACTTCTTAATGGGTTGGACTCTGGTCTGTCTCTTCTCGCTTTGGCGCCTTAAACGATAACGGAAGACTCACATTTTACGGTTTTCTTGTCTAGACATTTTTAGCGTTATTGAATTCAGTAGCTATAAAGCGTGTGTTTCACAATATTTTTTTTTTTTGAAGTAGTTGTTGCGTTTTGAAGTGAATTAGTTTTATGAGTAGCTTTTTTACATTTAGTTGTAATTATTTTATCTTAATTATTAAAAAATTATTTAAAATATTACATTTAATTGAAATAGTTGATGGCTAATAGGCCCAAATTAGATCAGAAAGACCCACAAAAGTTTAAGTCAGTAATACAGGAAAGGAGGTCCATTAAAAACGCCCGAGGACAGATAATCCGGACACATGAACATGTGACCCGGTCACATGCCTTCAACACACAGTTGCCTGAAGGCCGACCTCCTGGATACCTTCACCACGTGTCCTCTGACACCAGCCACCTCTCCCCTATCAAATATTATGGATGTGTCGCTCTATTAGATAAGACTATATAAGCCTACATCATTTACTCATTTAAGGTGACTATTCACTCTACCCTAAGTCTGACACATTCCTTTTACCCTATTCTCATACTGACTTAAGCATCAGAGGACCCTCCGCCGGGAAAAATTTCGGCGTCGTCTATAGATTGTGTTGCTTGTGCAGATCCACTAAATTCTATCAGAAATGGAATCAGCCATGACCAAGATCAGGGGACAAAGACTCGAGAGCGTAGTAGTCCCTACCAACGGGCCGCCACCAAATGGCGCCGTCTGTGGGAACGACGGAAACCCTTAGGAGAGGGCCAATCAACAACAGTTGGAGGAGATTCCCCGTTCCCATGAAATCCTACCGGAAGGGAAGGACTCGTACAATGGAGCATCATCGGACCCAGAATACACAAGGAGCACAACTGAGGAAACTCCCATTAGCACCTCAGGCGGAGGCACTAATCTTCGAGCTTCATCAAGTTTGGACCGAAGCACTTTCAGGGATGCAGCCGACGCCCTAGATCCCGCTCTGGTTAGGACCATCAAGCTGGTCCTGGCAGAGGACAGGAAAAACCGCTGCCAGAGGGAAGAACGCTCCAGGAGTTCTACGCAGGTGTCTCGTTCCACCAGCAGACATCCATGCACCCAATTTTCACTGAGGGAGGAAGCCAGAGGAAAGACCCTAAATGTGGAATTTGTCCGCCAATGTGACCAGTAACATAAGGAATGAAGAAGTAGGAGATCCCGACCGCCCAGAGAGTACAACAGAATCCAAGACAGGTCCCCGAGGCTAGATCATTTGGCAAGAGAAGATCCAACGGATGAGCTCATCAGACACATGCTCAGGAGGCTGGAGTGGGTGGAAAGGGGCCCTAGAAGGGCATCTGATACGAGATCCTTGGGCCCTATGAACGACGAAGGCCCGTTCACCCGCCGGATTTGGGAAAGCCCGATGTCTAGGATGTTCTTTCTCCCTCACCCTCTAGAGGTCTGTCACGGGACATGAGATCTAGACGCATTCATCAGAAAATACAAAAGAGCTATGGAGCTAAAGGGGGCAGATAAGGTTGCCCTATGCAAATGTTTTGAAGTAGCCCTAGGAGGGTCAACTTCAACCTGGTATAATGTCTTACCCCCGGATTCAATTTCACCGTTTGGTGAGCTCAGCATCAAGTTCACAACGCATTTTATTAAGACCAAGAGATCAGCCAAAAGGGCTATTCAAATATTCGACATCACGCAGAAGCCGAATGAAAGCATTTAGGAATTTGTGGAAAGGTTCAACAAGGAAGCAGTTCATGCCTCAGACCTGACTAATAACATTCGCATCATGACATTCATCAAACTCTTGTTGCCGAACTCAAGACTGGCATACGAGTTGTCGTGGAAGAACCCGTTAACAATGAAGGAAATGTATTCAATGACTCAAGAGCACATGATAGCATAAGAACTGTTGTCTCAATGGGAGGCCAAGCCCGAAGCAAAAGATAACCAAGAACAGAAAAAGGAGAGTCATAAGCCGAACCCCAAGAGTTCAGAAGGCTGGGGAAGCGGGCAGTGAAGGGGATTCAAAAATTTGATGTCGCTGACCTTCCTCAACACTTCTCGGACAAGTGTTCTGGCAGCACTGAAAAAAGAAGGAAATGTAAGTTGACCAAGAGCCATGTCTGAAGGCGCAAAGTGTAACGAATCAAAGTACTACCAGTTCCATCGAGAGAATGGGTACGACACTAAGCAATGCTACCAACTAAAAAGGTATATTGAATACCTAATCAAGAAAGGGTCTCTCGGGCAGTACTTAAAGATGCCCTCTGGCGAAAGAGAGAACCAGACCAGAGGCAAGGAAAAGATTGATGATGATGGTTCAGATTCAGACATAAGGGGGAGAGGAAGGAAGTCCCCAGGCCAAGCCACAAGAGTTATCAACACCATCACAACAGCTCTCGGATCAAATGAAAGGAAAATGAAAGCAAAGGAGATTACTTCCTTGCATTACAGAGGACCCTCGTCCAAAATCAAAAGGGTCGATGACACTGAAGTGAGGGTCCCTCACTACGATCCATTGGTCATTATAATGAGGGTCAGGACTATCGATGTAAAAAGAGTCCTCTGTGATGACGGCTCGAACGTAGATGTGTTGTTCGCTAAGACATACAGATGACTAAAGTTGAAGTCAAACAAGCTCACCCCTGTCAAAGCTGCCACTTATGGAGTAGGGCCAGATGAACTACCATTTCTCAGGTGTATCGAACTCTCTCCCATATTTGTGGGTGTTGGTCCTGAAGGACAAACGAGGTACACAACCCTGATGGTCAAATGGTTGGTTATTGACGTGCCATCGGCCTACAATACCATCATCGACAAAGAAACTCAGGGAGCCCTCCACATGAGAAGTGATGTCAAGTACCTGACGATGATGTTCAAAACCGAAGAAGGCGATGTCTCAATCTACATCAACAAAAGGGAGGCAAAAGATGTGGAAATCGCCCAGAAAAGTCCAAAGGCAAAAAACCCGAAGGGAGAAGAGGATGAAGCAATGAAAACCGAAGAGGTGATGCTTACTGAAGATAGATCCAGCCGAATCATGAAAAATCTGCCCGAGAAAAGCAAAACTAAACTTGTAAATCTCCTTCAGTCAAATAAAGATCCCTTCGCCTATTCTCCAAGTGACATGTCAGGAATCGATCCTAGCATAACTCAACATAACCTATGCGTTGACCCGAATGCAAGGCCGATAAAGCAAAAAAAATGGAACAACGCTCCCCACAAAAGAAATTTCATCAAAGAACAGATATCCAAACTCCTTAGCGCATGAGTCATCAGGGAAGTGTCATATCCCGAATGGTTGAGCAACGTGGTGGTTGAAACCTAGGAAGATAGTGATGAATTACGCATGTGCACCGAATTTACCAACCTGAATGACGTCTACCCGAAGGACTCCTACCCAACACCACCAGTAGACCGACTAGTAGATTCTACGGCTGGGCACGTCATACTTAGTTTTCTCGATGCCTACAGTGGATACCATCAGATCCAAATGAACCCAACAGATGAGGAAAAAATATCATTCATCAGTGACTCTGGCATACATTGTTACGCAAGGATGCCCTTTGGCCTCAAGAATGCTGGAGCCACATATTAAAGACTCATGGTTCGGGTGTTCAGCGAGCAAATAGGCAGAAATCTAGAAGTCTATGTGGACAACATCATTATCAAAAGTAAATAAGAAGACCAATTGATTCGGGACGTCAAAGAAGTGTTAGAACGGATTAGAAGGTACGACCTTCAACTTAACACTAATAAATGTGTGTTCATGGTAAAAGCCGCTATGTTCATAGGATTCATGGTATCTAAGCGAGGAATTGACGCAAATCCAGCCAAACTAAAAGCTCTGATGAATTTGAAGACACCAACTTCCATCAAAGATGTGCAGAGATTACTCAGACGAATTATAACCTTAAGCTGATTCATATCCAAGTACAGAGATAAATGTACGCCTTTCTTCAAACTATTCATCAAAGAAGGAGTCGAACTAGAGAGGATCGGGTAAAGAAAGATGAGAAGAAGACTAAGGAACAGAAGGCCACCGAAAAAGGCAACTTTGTATAGAGCCTCGAATGTCAGAAAGCATGGGAAGACATCAAAGCCTATCTTGAAGAAATGGCTACTTTGAAGCAACCAACTGGGGACAAGCCTCTTATAGTCTACTTGGCAGTCGGGGAGAAAGCGGTGAGTTCAGTCGTTCAAGAAGACGACCGAGGGAAATAGTGGTCGGTGTATTATGTGAGCAAGTCCCTGCATAGGGCCGAAACCAACTATCCTCTCCTACAAAAAGTAATTTATGCCCTCATCTTGGCATCCTGAAAGCTTAAGCCATATTTCCTCGGGTATACAGTAATAGTCTGAACCAACCTTCTAGTGAAGGATGTATTAAAGAGGGTAGATCATTCTAGAAGACTATCTAAGTGGTGCATCGATTTCTTAGAATTCGAGATTAAATATGAGCCGGGAAAAGCCATCAAAGCCCAGGCTTTAGCAGATTTCATAGCTGGACTACCACTAGAAATAGACGTACTTCCCGAGGTCACAAACAAACTAGTATGGACATTACATGTTGATAGCACCTCCGGGGCCGAAAAACAGGGGGCTGGATTAGTCCTTTAAGGACCGGAAGGGATGAAAGTAAAAATATCTATCAAATTCTATTTTCATGTAACCAAGAATGTAGCTAAATAAGAGCCTTCATCTCAGGCCTTGAGTTAGCTAAAAAATCAGGCATCCGGTCACTAAAAGCGTGCAGTGACTCCAACTTATTGGTCCAATAAATGAACGGAGAGTATGAAGTCAGGGAGAAAAATTTAAAGAAGTATGTAGAAGCATCAAAGAAATTGATATCGGATTTTGAGCAGCAACGCATTTAAAAAATCCCAAGGGCGTTGCATGCCAAACCAGATTCATTGTCAAAATCAGAGGAATATGACGAATAAAGAAAATGCCCAAGTGTTAACTTAGTTAAGATTCTGAATATTACTTCGGGATGAGGACTACCTTATTGGAAATATCTTACTAGAGACATATTGCCCGTGGAACTGACAAAAGAAACTAAAATTCGAAGGAAATCTGGAATGTTTGTGGTGATCGGGGATGACTTATACAGGACAAGGTTCTCTTCCCCCCTGCAGAAGTGTGTAGGAGAAGAAGATACCGAAGACATCCTTGGCGAAGTACACGAAGGAACCTGTGGGTCGCACGTAAGAGCATAAGTTATGGCTGCAGTTGTCTTGAGACAAAGATATTTTTGGCCAGACTTAAAGGGATAAACAAAGAAGATGGTGAACAAATGCCGAAAATGCCAAGAACATGCTCACGTCCAAAGACTACCATCGGAACTAATAAGTTCGACTGACTACCTGATCCCATTCATTGTATGATGGATAGATCTTATCGGAGCATTACCTATGGCACCCAAAGGCCTTAAATATTCTATGGTGGCAGTAGACTATTTCACAAAGTGGATTGAGGCGAAACCATTGGCAAGCATTACAGCATAAAATATACGCAAATTTTTATGGAAGAATATCATATGCAGGTTCAGGTGTCCAAAGGTTATAGTGACGGATAATGAGTCTCAATTCACAGACTCAGGTTTCTAAGACTTCGCTGAGTAGTTCGGGATAAGACTGCATTTCATCCCGGTAGCATATCTCCAAAGTAACGATCAAGTAGAAGTATCCAATCAAACCATCAAGGAAGGCTTGAAGAAGAGGCAAGGCAATTCCAAAGAAAAGTGGCCCGGTGAACTTCCACATGTCCTCTGGAGTTACCGAACCACTCCCCAAAGGGTGAATGGGGAAACTCCATTCTCATTAGCATATGGAATTGAGGCACTAATCCTAATTGAAGTAACTCACCCATCCCTCCGGGCATAAACATTTGACGAAACAACGAATGAGAACGGGTTAAGAACTAATCTAGATTTTCTCGAAGGCAAAAGAGAGGAAGCCAAACTCAGAAGGAAAGCTTTCCAGGAGAGAATGAGTAAGTCTATAAACTCTAAAGTCAAGCCGAAGGACATATCAGTGGGAGACTTGGTCCTAAGATAGACTAAACTAGGTTCAAGAAAGCCTAAAGGATGAGCGTTCGGGCCAACCTAGAAAGGGCCCTTTGAAGTTGCAAATGAGTAAAGAAAAGGAGTATTCAAGCATCAGGATGTGGAAGGAAGAGAGCTTGAACAATCTTACCACTCTAAAGCACTTAAGAAGTTTTATGTGTAAGTTCGACGCTTCGGTAGAATGAATAAAGATTAAAGAGAGGACGTAGGCTTATGCTATTGGTGGCGGCCCGTTGGTGGAGACCACCACGCTCTTGAGTCTCTAGCCCCTAGTTTTGGTCATGGATGATTCCATTTCTGGTAGGAATAGGTGGATCTGCACAAGCAATAGAATCTGTAGACCACGTCAGAGTTTTTCCCGACGGAGGGTAATGTGCCAAATCTAGGACAGAGTGAAGAGTTACCTTAAATGAGTAAATGATGTAGGCTTATATAATTTTGTCTAATAGAGTAGCACATACGTAATACTTGATATGGGATAAGTGGTTGGTATCAGAGGACACGTGGTGAATGGTATCCAGGAGGGTGGCCTTCAAGTGACTGTGTGCTGAGGGCATGTGATCGGGTCACACATTTATGTGTCTGGATTACCTGTCCTCAGGCGTTTTTAATGAGCCTTCTTTCCTGGGTTACTGACTTAAACTTTTGTGAGCCTTCCTTGTCACATTCTCAGTATCCCTTCACGGGGAGTCTAGTAATTTTGGAGTCAGAGTTATATAGTCAGAGAAATTGTGGGTAAATCAGAGTCGTAGAAGACTGATGGTGACCTAGTTGTCAAGAATAAAATGTTAGAAAGAGTTATATTAATTTGAGCGACCAAAGTGAAAATTAGTGAAGGAGGTGGGGTTTATTTGCTCATTTGGGAAAAGTTTAATGGTTGAGTAATTAAATAAGGGAAAATCTAAATAAAAACAAAAAGAAAAGAACAAATCAGGATCAAGATCGATTTCAGTTTTCGTCTTTCTTCTTCGATACTGGATTCGAGCTGGGGGCTGGAACGCGAGGAGGGGAACCGATGACCGATCATGGAAGCGTGTTCGACGGTGAAGCGCCAGTGTATTCTCATCACCGGTAGCTAAGGTCCGGAGTCGATTCGCCTTGGGCTGGAGCGGAACGTGAATCGGGAGGGGTTTACGATGCGAGCTCTGCAGGAGGCGAGGAGCGAGGAAAGCGACTAGCCGGCCGCTCGTAGCGTCGCCGGCAGACCAACGACGGTGGTTGGGCTAGAGCGGTCTCGCCCGTTACTGGAGCACGACCGGAAGAGGAACGGAAAGGGCGTCAAGAGTTTTCTCAAACCTTGGCCGCGATGCAAGATGACGCGGGATGGTGGAGACAGGCAGAGCCGTGGTGAGGCTTGCTGTGACATGGGCTGACAATGATGGGAGGAGGAGTGAGACCGATGAGAAGTTGGGACCACCGATACTTCTATGGTGATATCTTTCCAACCCTCTTCCATTTTTGTTCTGAAATTGATGTCGTATGCTTTGTCTGGGTAGCTGATTAAGTTAATTGAACATCTGGAAATTAGACTTGCACACTTGGAATTTATGGGGTTTGGGTAGTAGGTTCAGTTGATTACCCTCTTTTTGTGGTTGCTGTTAATCCTTGAAGCATATGTGTTTTTACTTGATGTTTTCCGTTATTGGCACTTTTAAGCATGAAACCTTTAGAATAGTTTAATGTGTACTATTACTTGCCTTTTGTTGTTTATTTTTATTGGTTAGATTAAGTAAAGTTGTTGGCATGAGAATTAGTCTACGTTAGTAGTTTTGGTTTGTTTAGTTGATCGAAACAAGTAAGAATAGTGCAGTGGAGCTATAATACTAATATGGATTTAATGGTTGTTTTCTATTGTTCTTACTTCTATGTACAGACCGTACTATTGGAACTTTGTGGGCTGCTAGTGCTTCTCTATAGCATTAGGTGTTACAGTCCACCCCAAGACTTTAGTAAATTTTTCAAATTATTTTATTCGGGGGCTAGATTCTGTAGTACCGGGACTCCGTCTTAAACGTGCAAGACACGTTTTCTGTTAAGTATCATGTCCCGAGACTTCATTTAAGACTCATTTTCATAGGATTTCACATTTTGGTTTTGGTACGTGAATCCCGGGCATTTTGCCAAAATTCACTTTGGAGGGTAAAATAATCATTTTAAAAAATTGGACAAAATTGGAATTATGTTGGACACATAATTTCACCACTTTAAGGAGGAAAAAGGAGATATTATGGGTGGAATTATTAGTTCAAGATATGATATTATATTATGTCATGAAATGGTGAGTGGAAGCCACATGTCACTAATGTGGTGAAAGAAGGAAATATCTTAAGTATTATATTGTGATTAGAATTAAAGGAGTAAAAAGGTGGGTATTTGTTTGTGATATGGTTAATTTAAAGAAAAGAAAAGAAAAGGGTGAGGTAGTAAGAAAAAGAAGAGAAAAGGGGAAGATATTAGTATTATTATTTGAAGGAAGTATTATTATTTTGTATAAGGAGATGAAATAGAAAGAAAAGAGGAAAGAGAAAGTAAAAAGAGTTCATCTTCTTTCTTCTTCCTCTCCATGGCCGACGCTTCATGCTTCTTCATGGGCAAATGGTGCTTCCCATTTTTGCTTGAGGAAAGGTTTGATTCATGGTTAATTTGTTGAGGTAAGAAGCTTTCCTCTATGTGTTCTTTCTCTCTTGGCTGATTTTAACCTTTGTGATGAGCTAGGGCTTGAGTCCTTTTCTTGAATCATGAAGATGGACATGAAATTGAGATGCTAAGTTGTTGTACAAATACTTAGCAACACTGTTTGTGCTTGGGCCTTCATCTTTTCTTCCCTCCATGCTTGGCCGATTTGTGCTCTTGTAATTAGGGCTTTTTTGTGATTTCTTGATTGATGAAGATGAGATGAAATTATGATTCCAAAGTGTTGTGAGGATGATTAGTGACTCAATTCTTGCTTGGCTTGTCTTGGAAATTCCCTCCTTTGTTGTTCATGTGTTGGTCGATTTTTAGGGGGAACTTTAAGGATGTGTTTTATGTTGAATTGGTGATAGAATTGAGCTTCTAAATTGATATGAGGATGATTGGATCACCCTCATTTGAAAGATCATGCCTTAGCCGAGTTTGTTGGAAGAGAATTAAGATTGGTGATTTTTGTTAAGTATTGGATTTGAGTTGAATTATGAATGGAATTGAGTTCCTAAATAAGTATGTGAATTTTTGGTAAAATTTCACTTGATTGGTCTCATGTTCATGCCATGGATGAAATTATGGGTGATGGTTCAAGAGTTGTATTCTTTGATGAATTGTGGATTAGAGCTGGAATGGAGTTGAATTTGAACTCCTAAGTTGTTGTATGGATTTTTTACAACATTTAGCTTGGTTGGCCTCTTGTTTTTCATTTGGCCGAATTTGATGAGTGATGAATTAAGGTGTATGTTTTTTATGAATGTTGGGTTAGAATTGAAATGGAGTTGATTTAAAGCCTCTTTTGGTTTGGATGTTGATCAGTGATTTGAGTATTGCATTTCTGGTTATTGTGTAGTTGTTCAGCTGCATTTTTTGTGTTTGGGCTATGTGGAAATTCAGCCGGAATTCTGTCAGATGTTCGGGTTGATTTGGTTCTATCAGGAAAGTATATCAATTCATCTGATAAGGGTTCAACTCTCTTGAATATGCATTTTGGGATCTATTTTTATGCAATTCGAGTTTGTTGAAGCTAGTCCCGGGATGAGGGTGGGGTCCGGTGACCCCCGGAGCTAGTTACATGGTAAGGTTAATGGTGTGTAGGTTTCAAACTAGGAAGATCTGATTTTGTTATTCTGAAGTTCTGTTATCACTTTGTGATCAATTCTGTTCTGACGATGGTTTTGGGGAACGTATGCCCCTTGCTGGGACCATGCAATTCTGTTCTGATTCTGGGAACCCCATTTAGTTGCGCATCAACCATCGGGGGCCGTCGTATCTGTATCTATTTCTGTTTTCCGGAGCATCTGTTTGTATATTATACTCATATGCATATTTTGCATATCATTGTTCATGTGATATTTAGGTTGTATGAAATGCTTAGAACACGACACTTTGTGCATACTAACCTTTTTTTGTAGGTCTGTTCTTAAAACCATTACCTTTACCTAAGCCCTTACTGAGTTCCTCTCGAGGACTCACCCCCTTATGATTACCATTTTCCAAGAGCTTCTGATAATCAACTTGCGGAGTAGCTCCATTAAGTTTATGTGATTTTTGTTTTCAGGTTTATAATGCTCCTTTCTGAGATTTCAGTTCTGGGCGCGGGTGATCTCGATTGAGTTTCTGTCTGTTTGAGAATTCTGGATGAGCACTTGTGAAACTACTAACGGTTAACTCCTTTATTTATGTCAGTAGTAACATCAGTGACCTTTAGGTGATCAAAGGAGCCAGGCTCTGTAGGTGTAGATGCATATGCACTTGTTAGCATGAATCATATTTAGAGACTTTTATGATTGATCAATTGCTTGCATGATTTGGAGACTATGGTCTTTGTATTTAAGTGGCAAATCTGCCTTATCCATGTTTCCTTGATGCTTGTGAATGTTATCGATAAATGTGGACATGCTTGTGATAGGCTTTTGTTACCTTAATTGGTTGTGGTTATATGCCTAAGTGTTATGAACATTCTGCTTAAGTGTTTGAGATTAGAAGTGCAATCCTCCTCATTTCTACCTTGTGAATGCGCCATCTTTCGGTATGCTTATAGTATCAAGCTTAGTAGTCAAGGTACATCAGGCCGGGTTATGGGAACCACTGCACCAGAATGGCCCCCGCTCTGTGCTAGTCACTCCCCCTCTCCATCCCATTTCGTTACTTCCACCTCAGCGAGGGGGGTGACAACTTGGTATCAGAGTATGGATTTTTGGAATTAGATATCAGAACATGTATTAGTCCAAGAAGGGACTTCAGAGGGGTGTGTTGGGATGGGAAACTCTTGTGCCACCGATCGATTCAAGGTTAATTTAGTGAGGAGTCTTGCCACCTCCTTATGAGAACTACCTTGGAATGAGATGTGGGACTGCAGGCGGTCAGTCTAAACAAGCTCAATGTGAGTAAGTTTTAGGATTTTCTTCTGTGATTTTGAATTGCGTAGATTTGATCATCAATGCATGGACATCTTAATCTCACATCATGCAAGTTAGGGTAAGTTCAGGAAGCAGTTTTCTATTATGATTCTAATCTAATTGTGATCCGTCTGTCTGATCTGATTATGATTCGTCTGTCTGATCTGAGTTTTTCGCGTGATATGATCTGATTCTGTTCTTCTGCTTAGATTATCTGCATTCATGCATTGCATTACACTATAGAGCCATTAGGAATATTGTTGCTTGCTTCTATTAAGTAGTTAACTGTTTCTGTAGTGCTCTTTCTTCTGTTGTGCAGTTTTAGGTTTTTGGGAAATACTCGCCAGCAGCGAGATCTGACATCGGAGGGTAGGGGTAGAGGCCCCATGTTACACCCACCCCAGAATTATATCAATTTCCGATGTATTTTCACGGTGGTCGGTTTGTAAATTTATCAGAATCTTGTAATACATTGTATATGGAAGTTTGATAAATGAAATTATATGTTT
>JBBYHH010713612.1:0-17599 GCA_038382905.1 Daphne laureola
CTTTAATTACTTATATTTGAATTATGTTATGTTCTTTTTAGTATGTATTGCTCGATAGTTCAATAAACATTCGAATCGAAGTCAGGTCCGCTTGAACTTGGTTTGATAAAACTATCGAGCCCTCAACTCTGATCGAACTGGAACTCGAAGCTCGACAACACTCAAATCGAGTTCAAGTTTAAGTAAGTTCGATAATAACTCGGTTCATTTATAACCCTAGTCCAGAGCCAACAAAAGTAGTTTAGAAAAATAATTGGGATACAAAATTTATTCGGCTATTTGTTTGTCCAATTTTCTCAATTTTTTAGCATGCGGTCTAATTAGTAATTAAGAGCCTATTTGGCGTCCTGAGCATCTAGCCTAATGATTATACTCCTAGGGTATGTTTGGTTGGCAGGATTAGGAGGGATGAGATAGTATGAGATAGTTTTAATCTCATTTTCTCTCTTTATCCTTTGTTTGGTATGTACAAAGATGAGATGACAATCATCCCTTTTACTATTTTTTATCCCATAAAAATGAGAGTAAATAATCCACCACTCCTCACGTCATAAACAAGAAAGAGAAATCTAAAGCAATACGCAGGAAATGTGGTGGTCGCCATGTATAAATTCAGTGTGTGTACATGACGATCACCATGTACAATTTGAAGCTATTCATTGGAAATTTGGTGATTGTCATGCACAAATCTACGGTGACCACCATGCATGACATTTATGGACAAAATTTTATTTTCTCCTAAAACTTTCTTCAATTGTCATTCCAACCTCTGTTCTCTGCAAGTTCAACAATTTCAATATATTGTGAGGGAAACTTTATCCAAATGCATCCAATATTCACCATTAACTATTGACAAAGTTTCTCATCAACATACATTTATCATTTCTTCTTCCACGAGGTTCCTAAGCAACAGACACATGACAAAGATCTTAGCATATGGTGAGTTTTTCATTTTCTCGTGGAACCAACATTGCTTGAGACTGGAACTCTTTTTGTAATTGCTTTGCACACAAAAAATTATAAATTATGTAGCATGTTCAAAAAGAAAAAAGAAAGAAAGAGTTTAAGTAATAAAGATAAAATGTTAAAGGGAAATGAAAATGAACTTTTTTTTTTCAAATTTCCAATCACTAATTAAATACAAAAAAACTATAGTTTTTAATTAGTTCTTTACAAATAAGATGATAAAAAGAAAAAAAAAATCTTCTCATTCATTTGACCATCCAAACACATGTTGAGATGATTTTTCAGTTATTCTGTGTACAATCAAACAAGAGATAGAATACTGCATCATCCTCATTTTATCCTATCATGCATTATCTCATTTTAATCATCATATCCCACTGTTTTTATCCTGACAACCAAACGTACCCCTAAGGACATGTAGTGAGGTCTTAAATTCAAGCCTCCACAATCCTATCCTCAAACCCTGAAATGTATCAGAAAAATAAAGAGCATTTTTTTTTTGTAGATACTCTATTAAGCAAAAGGCTTCAGCAATATGCTGAAACTTTTCTTAACAAAAATCTAAATTTTCCCTACAAAATTACATTAGCTTGTCATATTTTTTAAATACATTTTGGGGTAAGGGATGAGGTTGGTGAAGACTTGAACTCAAGACTTTCACCTTATGTTCTCAGAATCATGATCACTAGATAAAATATTCAGGACATTAGCTTGTCATTCATTTGAAAATGTGCGGTAAAAAAGAGATGTACATTTTTGTAATTTCAAAGGGAAAGGTGTTAAGCTAATAGATTAATCCATTGGCTTCACGCATCCCAAATAGGCTATAAACTTCTAAGAATACAAGGTGGAGATCTTGATTTCAAAGTCATCACCTACCTACCTTACTTATCAAGAAATACTCTCTCCATCTTTAAAAAATTTCCACTTTTCTACGATACTTAATCTATAAAAAAAAAATCATGAATCGTTAGATATTTAAAATTAGATAATTCATACGCATACACTAATTTGAAATCAAAATTTTATAGATATATGTTTTTTTATTTATTTTATAAATATTTATGTTTAGGCCTTATGATCTATTAGTTCCCTAACTATGCTGACTCGCTCACTTTCATTCCTGAATTATATTTTGTACAATTGAGTCCATCAACTCTGTAATCATCATCACTTTAGTCTTCGACTCGGTAACTCGCTCCAAGTAAGATTAACGTCATCACAACCCTGTAGAAACCAATGCCATCGAGAGGGATTTGACCAAGCGGTCAAGAATGAGGGAAACTATGGAATCAAATGTGGAGTGGGGACGATCGATGATGTGGATTGTCTTGGGTGGTCTCCGGTGCGTTGGAGGGTGGCTAGACACATCGAACGGTTTGGACAACAATTGAGCTTAGCGGTGTAATTCAAGGATGTCCGGCCGTTTGGTCAGATCAATGGAATGGGAAGGTTCGTAGCAACCAAATCTCCGTCGTTGTTGAGCTGCTTTCTAGGCGCTTTCCAACACTTCCAATGTTGTAAAGCTTCAAACGAGATCCAAAACCTATTTCACTACTCCTTTTTAATTCACCATTGTGTATGGTTTAAAGCTCGAAACTTCATCTCATTCAAGCTTGAAGTTGGAACTGAATTTCTATCCTAGTTCGTGCCCTTCTCTTGATTCTACTTTTCTTTCTCATTTTCTGGGTTTAGAATTTGGTGAATAATTAATTGTTATATTTTGCCTTCCAACATCTTGATAATTATTGAACTTGGTGAAATTGTTCGTGAATGAGACCAACATACTATCTTGGACCGTGTCAGGGGGTTGCCAGAGCAGGCTATGTCGACATCAGGCGGAAGCGGGTTGAGGGAGTGGTTATGGTGGGAGGAGTACCCTTACTATGTATTGGATACCTAGGATAATTTTATGAAATTTTAAGGAGTGAACAAGTAGTTTTCCCCTAAGTCAACAAACAGTCAAATGCTAGAGCGGATAAAATGATTGATAATGTATAGTTTCACAACCAAGTTGGACCAAATTATAATTTAGATATTAAACTGATTGATTGAGTCAATATAATTTAGAAAATTAATAGATAGAAAGTCTTCATAAAAATTTGTGTCCAACACCTAATCTTAAAATGAGTAGATAACTTTTTGAGTGCTTAGAGTTTTCTTCTCGCTCTCTTTTATTAGAAACTCCAATTGAATTCTAAGGGTTTTTGTACTTTGATCGGTTAACACACACTTCGTCAAATATTTTTCTAATTCAAAACAGCAGCAAAGAGAAAATGGAAGAGATCTCGAGTTAATTCCAGTTTGTATCAAGCCTTGAAGATGTTGCATTTGATGTTGGCTTCTATACCCTTTTCCATTATACTAACAGACTTGTCCTAAAAGGCAAAGCCTTTAGAAAGGAACAAACTTGTCCCAAAGATACTCTAAGAATGCCAATGGTCACAGAGGAGGTAGTAATCCATCTTGTTTGGCATTTTCATACAAAGCAATCGCCATCAGAGCCTTTGCATCAGCTGTCATGCGCCACAGTAGGTTGTAAGGAATCACATGAACCTTGATCAGCTCGCCGTGTTCTCGAAGCCCTGTTTCCTTTCCTTGCAAATCTGTAATGATCTTCTTCTCTACATTTCCTCTATACAGGAACACCCTGATTTCTTCGTCACACCCTCCCTGAGTCATGTAAACAACCGGTAGAAAGAAAAGTTTACAGACTATTTCAATGAACTGAAAGGTCTGGTGATCACTATTTTGAAGATATGATTGAAGAATTGGAAAGTCAAGGACGAGAATCAGTAAAAATCAGAATTTGATAACAGCATAAAGTTCCACTTTTGTGCTTCCCAACAAAAGCAATACAAACATACCGGTGAAGGGAAAACCTTGCATCCAGTAGATGGGTCCAGGAAAGAGGTAAGATCAACTACATCTTCCAAGTTAAGTTTAATACCAGTCTCCTCTTCAACCTGTCATCAATTGCCAGGTGACAAGAAAAAGGGTAAGTGAGTTGAAATCTGGGACTTGTAAGCCTTCTTTACATACTACAATTTACCCAAAAAAAAATCACATAGCGAGAAATCAAATTTCGCTTCGAAAGTGAGCAAAACCAACTCAATTAAAATAGAGTATTTGGAGAATCAGTCATCATCAACTGCACCTTAATCGTTGAGGTTGGTAGCGTTAAATTCATGGTATCAATTAGTTGTCTAAAAGTAGTTAACCTACACGTTTATGCAAAAATCATACACACCCTCCTCAACTAAGAAAGAATAGGAAGCATCCAAGACAGTCCATCGACTGAACATTTTTAATAAACCACCCAACCCTGAAGAATTATATGTTTATTGTCATCAGGTGAATGTCATAATAGCCTGGTGTCTAGTGAACAAGTTGTTTGAGAAAATCAGTACAGTTAAGAGAGCACAGAGACAGTTCTGCCGTTGCTGCTCTATGTTAATAGAGTAGTTTCCTAAACAGATAGAGACCAAAAATGCTAGAGAACAAGTCATAGTTCAAGCTAGTAGATGAAGGACCGAATAAATACTGACACGTATTCTTTTGAACCCATAATTCAAAGAAAAATCGCTATTTGAAACTATTTGAGGTATAAAGTTTAATTGCATGTAAATATATATCATGAAAGAGTGTGTTGTCCATGCAGTGAGAGATACCTCACGAACTGCTGTTCCAACAAAATCACCTCCATCATCATCCAACATACCAGCAGGCAATTCCAGAACAACCCTTCCAGTGGGGACTCTAACCTTTTAAGAAGCATATAAATAGTAATCAGGTGGAATTGCATAGAAGCAGCAGCCTTCTATTCCTCATATTGGAGAGATTAGAGTTTGTAGCAGGGTTGGTTCTCGTGAATAGGAGTTTAGAAAATGGGTTATACTGTATTTTCGTGGTATTCTCATGGTGTTTATTTGGGTATATTGGATTAATCCATGGCTTTTGGGTTGCCGATGGTGTAGTGTTTCAATATTTTGCTGGAACTCTGTATTCCTTTAGTACATTAATAAAATTGTGTCTTTCAAAAAACCAAAAACCAAAAACCAAAAAACTCTTCACCATAGCCAAGTTAAACTGAAATTCTATGGAAATCATATAAGGTCGAAAAGGTCAACAAATAGTTCATAGTTGATAATAGTTTGAAAGAACTTACCTGCTGAGTGAGAATGGCATATGTCTCACCCTCAGAATACAAAAGAATTAGGATAGCCACAGCTGGTCCTCTTGCGAATACTATACCTGGCACCTACACATGCTTCAGTTCATAAAACGGAAGTAGTAGTTTGTTAAAAGAAAAACACGATGCAGCACAACATTCTGAACTGGGAATTCTTCTGTAGCAAGATAACTGAACCCACGAATGAACTACGGTATGCACGTGAATACAAATATATATGGTGCAAAAGCTGCAAGGCTGAGTAAACAAGGGGTATTTCAGAGAGATGACTAGCTACCTTCTTCCCTGTCTCCTTGTCAATGATATCAGCTTTGAACTTGAGAAACCCAAGACGCTTTCCAAACATGTCAACGCCCTGAACAATGCAACAACCAAATTTCAAACAACAAAGCAACCATATGGGAGATGAAGAGGAAGACTGGTCCCTTTCTTAGTAAATGGAAACTTCCATTTAGTCATTTCCCCAAAGCTTAAGTTATTATCTCTATCATTATCGTTTGCCCATAAGCTACTCATGTAGTTTCAGACGTTTATCGCTTCTGACTACAATAGGACCTACAAACATCTAATGCACAGGCTCAAATAGGTAATATGCTGATAACGGGACAGACCAAATGGAAACCATTTAAATCAAAAGATTTTCAAAAACACAACACCCGACCTGAATAAGAACTCTGTTTAAAGTCAATTCCCCAGATGCCAGAATCCCGCTCTCACTCTGTAGATTCTTCAACCACTGTTTAAACAGAGATGATTCTACTGCAGACCTGTAAGAAAAATCCAAGTAGAATGCTCACAATCATATTCAAGAACACCACAAAACACTTCAGATTGAGAGAGAGAGGGAGTGTTAAAGAGAGAAATTGGTTGACCTGAACTCAAAATCGGAAAGACCTGGAGCGGAAACGATTTGGACGGGTTGGCCGAGTTGAGTCGGCAAGGAGATGGAGTGAGTGAGAGAAGTTGATGATGGATCGGCTGACATTCTGCAGCTGAAGCTTCTCTGGTAGGAATAATGGTGAAAACGCCTGACGAGTAACGGAGCCAGTTGTTTGGGGAGCCTTATCAGAGACATCCAACGAACTCAAGTTCACGTCCGTCACCGGTGGCTCGGCTCCACGATCCCGGTGGGCTGAGAATAATATTGTATTGAGGGTTAATACAATTATCCCTTAAGTTTACAATACACATTCAAAAAGTTCATAATTATACACAGTCAAAATTTGCTGCCTCCGTCGTCGACGTCGTAGGCTGAGCGATGAATTTGCTCATATTATTCCAAGTGATGCGATTTTGACATTTTATTTTGGCATTTTCCAGATTTTTTCCAGTTAAACTTGCTCATGGTGAAGAAATCACGATTTTTTTCCTGCTCATTGGCATCCGATCTGATCCCTGCAACAAGCGTATTGTGGCCACTGAGTTAATTGAGATTGAAACAGATCAAGGGGCTTCTCCAATCATCTTTTCAAAGCATCCAACCTAAAATCAATTGATAATAGGTGAGGCTTTATCATATTATATAGTAATGATTAATCTTTTATGAAAATCAATTGATAATAGGTGAGGCTTCATCATATTATATATATCATATTATATAGCAATGGTTAACCTTTTATGTTGACCATGTAAGATATTTCACTTTAACACACCACTCACGTGTAGGTTAGATTGGCCACTGAGTTAATTGAGATTGAAACAGATCAAGGGCTTCTTCAATCATCTTCTCAAAACATCCAACTCAAAACTAATTGGCAATAGGTGGAGAGGTCTCATCATATTATATAGCAATGGTTAACCTCTTATGTTGATCATGTGAGATATTCCACTTTAACGCACCCCTCACGTGTAGGTTAGATTTTTCGCTCTACACATGGATATTTTTGGGTTTTTTTTGTGCAATGATCGATTCCGCTCTACACGTGAATATTTTTGGGCTTTTTTTGTGTGAAATGATCAGGATCTTTTTCAATCTGCTCTGATATCATGTTAAAGCATCCAACCCAAAACCAATTGGTAATAGGTGGAGAGGCCTCATCATATTATATAACAATGATTAACCCCTTATGTTGACCATGTGGGATATTCCACTTTAACATCCTCCACGCCAGCCGAATGGTTCGTAATGGGAAAGGGCCGATGATGGTTTCTGGCAACGAACGACGGAGATGATGTCGGAAGAAGGATCAATTTTGCACAGATATTTTGTTTTCACGCATCTCCTTTTTGGCTTCGTTTAATTACTGAGGACATAATCGGGAACTTGCTTCTCTTCTTCTCAGGATTGGGCTTTCATGGTGTGTGGTCATTGAAGCACCTCTTTTATTCACTAGGTACAATTGTTGAATCATGTTTTATTCACTAGGTCCATCCAAAGTTACATTTTCACTTTATTCTCTCATATTTTGGATTAAAATCTGATTTGTTGGATCATATATGTTTTTCAGTGTTGTTGATTTGCTTCAATTTACTTTTGTTTCCTTATGTGGTTTTCACAGGTTCTTCTTCAAAACGTTGATGAGTTATTCCCCTATTGCCATTGACATTAGGTTCTTGGTATGTTTTGCTGTTTTTGTCACTTCTGTATGTTTTCACTCTATGTTGCCTTAGTTCAATGGCTAGGGTTTACTGATTTCATCACAGGGACCAGAGTCATTATCTATTTTGAGCACATTGATGGGAAGCTCAACACACTAGCTGACTCACTCTCTCGATTGGTTGGTAAACTTTACAGGGAAGAATGTCAGGATACCACCTTACAGGAAGACCTTGCCCTATTGGAACAAACACTGCTGGAAGTTCAAGGGAATCCAGTGAAGAAACCCCGACAGAGCCAGAAAGTGTAAATGCTACATATGTGGCGATGAAGGGCACTTCGCAAGGGAATGCAAGAAAAAGACAGGAAACATGGCGAGAAAGGCCGTCCTGGACAACCTGGAACTACCCGAGGACTGGGATGTGGTCTCAGTAGATTTGGACGACTCTGACAGTGACGCAATCTGCAGTGTCTCTGAAGGAGAAGCAAGAACAACCAACATGAATGTCCGAACACTAATGGAGCAACTCCCATTTGAAGAAATGTCACTCATGTTAGGTCAAGATAGCGGATGGCGTGCGAAGGTAAAGGTCACAGACAAGCAGCTCCACTGCCCGCATATCTGGGAAGAGAACGGGCCGATTCCCGAGATGGCGTACCTCAGCTGTTCAATGTGCAAGATAAAGACCAATGAACGGATGAGGATCCATTGTGCAGACTGCAAGTTGACGGCTTGTCCTTCTTGCTCAGATTACTACATTGGTAAGAAGGTCACACCCAGACCACTGGTGCCACTAAGGACAAATGATAGCAGGGAACAACTCGTACGGGAATTACTTGATTACATTACTTACCTACTATCTGAAAATGATCGACTTCAGAAGGAACTGGAGCTGGCAAGGATAGGAGCCCTAAATGACACGATTGAAGTAGGAAACTCAACAACATTCACAGAGGATAGAAGAATGGCAGAGATTGCCCAAGGAAAGACTCAGAAGAACGGAGAAGGAAGGGAAGAGAAGGTTGATGAGGTCATGGAGGCAAAGGTCTTCTCCGAAGAGTCAACCTGGAAGGCAGCAGCGCCAGTTGTCACCAAGAGGGTGCTTAACAAACTCTTTAACATCTTCATCACATTCGAAATCCCTGGGGTACCCCCATTTGGTATCAGAGCCATACTCGACACTGGTGCAACAACATGCTGCATAGACCAAAATGCGGTGCCACAGGATGCCCTTGAGGAAAATAGTTATACAGTCTTCTTCAACGGCATCAATTCCAAGCAAGACGTAAACATGAAGTTAAGGAACGGCTCAATGGTGATTGGGGAGAATAAGTTCAGAATCCCCTTCACTTACAGCTTCGATATGGGGATGAAGGACGACATCCAGATGCTAATAGGATGCAACTTCATCCGATCTATGTACGGAGGAGTCCGTATGGAAGGCAACACAGTCACATTCTACAAAAGTGTGACGACAATCGATACCCGGCCGGATACGGAGGTTTCCGCCCCGACAATTCAAGAACTAGACCTCTTTGGAGATGAATATTTGGAAATCCAGGAGCTGGTCTACTACAACATGGGCCAGAACAACCCAAGTTTTCAAAAGAAGTTCAGCCCGTTACTCGACAGACTGACAAGATTGGGCTTTATTAGGGAAAGCCCACTCAAGCATTGGGCTAAAAACAAGGTCCTGTGCAAATTGGAGATTATCAACCCCGACCTAACCATTCAGGATAAGCCCCTCAAGCATGTTACTCCCGCCATGGGGGAGGCATTCAACAGACATATTAAAGCCCTGCTGGAAATTGGAGTAATCAGACCCAGCAAAAGCAGACACCGGACCATGGCCATGATTGTCTACTCAGGGACCACAGTCGATCCACAAACTGGCAAAGAAGTCAAGGGAAAGGAAAGGATGGTCTTCAATTACAAGACGCTCAATGATAATACATACAAGGACCAGTACTCCCTCCCTGGAATAAACACAATCCTGAAACGAATTGGCCACAATAAGGTCTACTCCAAATTTGACCTTAAAAGTGGATTTCACCAAGTAGCAATGGATCTTGAAAGTATCCCCTGGACGGCCTTCATCAGTCTAGGTGGACTCTATGAATGGTTGGTCATGCCGTTCAGCTTGAAGAATGCTTTCGCGGTATTCTAGAGGAAAATGGATGACTGCTTCAAAGGTACTGAAACCTTCATAGCAGTCTATATCGATAAAATTCTGGTACACTCTGCAAATGAAGAAGAACACGCCAAGCATTTGGGAATAATGCTTGGCATCTGCGAGAAGAATGGCCTGATTCTATCTCCCACAAAAATGAAAATCGCAGTCCCAGAGATAGAATTCCTCGATCCCATTATTACAAATAGGAAGATCAAGCTGCAGCCCCACGTGATTAAGAAAATCGTGGATTTTAGCGAAGAGCAACTGAAGGACAAGAAGGGCCTGAGATCCTGGCTAGGCATTTTAAACTATGCCAGGTCATATATTCCCAATTTGGGTACTCTGTTAGGCCCATTATACACCAAAACCAGCCCACACAGTGACAAAAGGATGAAGCCCTCAGACTGGGCCTTGGTCAAACAAATCAAGCAGAAGGTCCAACAACTCCCAGACCTGGAAATACCCCCTGTGGATTGCTAAATCATCCTGGAAACGAATGGTTGCATGGAAGGATGGGGAGGCATATGCAAGTGGAAACCACGGAAGGCTGACCCATGGTCAACAGAGCGGGTATGTGCATATGCCAGCGACAAGTTTCCAACAGAGCGGGTATGTGCATATGCCCTCGTAGTACTCTTCTTATGTTTTACTACTCGATAGTATGCATGTTAGGTTGATTAGATGTATGTTTAATCAATCGAAGAAAGTAAAATTGGTGAGAATTAACAAAATCAAAATCCCTCAAATCAATATCAAACTAATGGTCTTCCATTATATGACTCTAAAGGTGCGGTCATCGTATGATATTTTTGTTCTTGCTAAATCGGGGTACCATACTTCTAATGCATTCAAGTCGAGTGCATAGTAATAGGTATGATTTAACCAAAATCATGACAACCGGGCTGACATGAAATGAAGACCGGATTGAGTGGGAGTTAGAATGGGTATTACCGCCAAAGCGGGATACCGCATTCTACGCTCTACTCAATGATCTAAGAATTGCATAAAGATGTAATTAGCATAGTGCCTACCTATGGTGACCGTTATTCAAGCACCACCCAAAGCGAGTTTGAGTTGAACGGGGTACTTGGGATCTTGGCCAGCTAAAACACCTCCAACGCGCTAAAGGATTTTTGGATCATTTAGTCGAGGGCTATCATCCGATAAAATAGTGGGAACACTTTTAATAGATAAACCTTATTAAAAGGAGATTAAATGAACATGTTACCACCCTAGAAACTGTAAGTTTGCCTGATGTAGAAATTTTATTATTGCGATCAACTTTTGCATATCAAGAAATAATGTATGCCTTAAAATTATCCCGAAGGATGTTGCCAAAATGTTTTAAAGATGCTCAAAATTCAACTTAGACACTTATCGTCTATTATGAGACACGTCAAGCGTTCGATTATCGTGAAGTGCCACCGCCAAAGCGGGGCATTCACTTTAATCTTATTTGAAGATGAGTCATCGATGATAGATGAGGTCTTGACAGTCACACCAACCAGGTTGGTAGTCAAATGACCGATCGAGTGGGAGTTAGAGTGGATATTTTATTCCAGCCAAAGATGGGGTACCACATCATATCTCCACTCATTGATCCAGGTGTCAGTCAAGTCTCTCATAGTGTTGGAAACAACCTAAAAGAGAAGTGTGAACTTTGAGATCACAATGATTGGTAAACCGCTCGATGAGATCGAGAAGATTAATAGAAGTTAAACTTCTACTGATTTTGTTAGAGTAAAGTCCATTTTTAGTCCCTTAACTTTGATGCGTGTCCTATTTTAGTCCCCTTTTAAGAGTTCATCCTGTATTGATCCTAAAATTGTGTTTTTTGTCATATTTTGGTCATTCCATAAAAAAAAATGTTAATTGGATCGTTAATTTATGTAATTGACAATAATACCCTTATTTAAGATTACAACTTATTCCATGAACTTGTAATAAATGTACATATAAGTCCAAACTCTATTTTTTTTTATCTCTTTTATCAATTCTTTTAATTCCCTTCCTCATCACCAACCTCAACTCAATCAGCAACTCAAACCTATAATAAGAACCAAATTTCTTCCCCAATGAGAAAAAAATACCCAATATATTAATAGCTTTTGCCCAGAAACAAAAATATCAAATCAAGAATTGCAAGCTGGTCAGGTTCTACTTCTAATCTATGGAGCCATTCTTTTGCAACTGTTAATTGAATCTACATCAAAAGCACCCACATTAACAGATCAACTTTTTTGCTAATTGAATCAACACCCATGTTATCGAAAGCTAAGCACTTTCCCTTATAATCCTAGCCAGATCTAGTCTCCTGCTCGCTCGGACCATTGATTGGAGATACACGCGTGGAGAAATAAGAGACGATCTGGATCTCCGGTTCATCGACCTCACCGTCGTCTGCAAATTCGCAAAGCCTTCTCAATTAGTCCATCAAGTTATTTAAAAAAAAAACAATTCAAGTAATGTTTGAAACCAGACTTGAGCGCCGGCCAACCTGAGAAACGAAGAACAACTTGGATCCTGACCGACATGAGCACCGCCATCATGCTCAAAACCATCCGCACTGCCGTCATGCTCGAAAGTTGAAACAACACTCCTTTGTCCACGACTCATGAATCAATTAAATAGCCCTCTGTAAACCCCAAATCATCCTCCGTGACCCCCAAATCCTCCTAACAAACCCTTGACAGGAACTTTCCGCCTTGCCAAGCGCTTCCCATCTTACCGTTAGGGCCGCCGCCGTTCATCATGTCGCCTGCTGCCAGTTCATCTCAGATATGGATCTGGACATGAAGAAAAAGGTGTTGTAGCATTTGCTGACTGAAAATTTGTTGTAGCATTCGTTTGTCGAGTGGACTTTAGTGAAAGATTGATGATAAATGAAGAAAAAATATTTGTTGACTGAACTTGGATTCAATAATTGATAATAAATGTTGTTGAAAATTCAATGAAAGTTTTGGAAGAGAAGAACATGGAAGAAATTTTTTTGGGGGACTTGTTTGTACATTTGTTAAAAGTATAATGACCATAATTTTATTAAATGGTGTAATTAGATTGTATTGTTAAGCATATTTATGTAAAAATAAAATAATTAACGGTCAACTTGACGGTCAAACGGACGAAAGGACTAAAACAGGATAAAAAACATAAGTTTAGGATCAAAATATGATAAATTCTTAAAAGATAACTAAAATAGGACACGCATCAAAGTTAAAGGACTAAAAATGGATTTTACTCGATTTTGTTATAAAAACCTTACTTCCACATCTCGTGTATTTAATACTAGATGGAGATCAAGCATATTGAGAATATAATGGATCTCATGTGAAGTGAAAGGTGGGATGGTAAAGTAAACCCACAGGATATGAATCATCATTTTACCTATTGGATTCATTTGAACCCGGATAATTCCAATTTATAATAAAATCAAACCGGGAAGATCAAAATGAATGTTTCAACTTATCTTTGGCAAAATCAAATTCGTAGGAAAAACAAGAACACATTTCCAAAATCCATAAGGATGGAATATAGGACCCATTTGATTAGATCTTATGGGACATGTGGTTCTTGTTAGGCGAAATATTTCAGTCCTTTCTGGAAACAGGAGAAGGACCTATGAGGCTATTTGAACCTGTGCATATAAATGTATGAAGGTTAAATGAGTGCTCTTGTCAAGATAGAAATTACTTGTACTTCACCTACTGTTAAAAATAGTAGTGTTGACTGTGTATGAAATACAAGCCCAAATAATTTGAAGAAATTCAAAGAGTTCAAGGATCGAAGTACATAAGTAAGATACAAGAGAGTATAAGACACTTCAATAGGATTGAAAGTGTGAGATACTCAGGGCAAGCGTTCTATAACAATCAGTAGGAGCATGACTCACTCTATTAAGAATACCATAAGAGGATGATGGGTTCGAAATGAGTGATCAAACCACAGTTTGATCCATGATTAGTCAACATGATCTTCAAAAGATTTTGGGATATAACTTAAGACATTAACGTTATACTAAATCAAGTTTCATCTAAAAGTTATGGTTTGAGAGTAATCCCAAGGACAAACTATATTGTGATGATTTAAGACTTAAGTCAAATTCATATTTGGTTAAGATTGAACTTAAATCTCATAAAGTGCATTTGGTTGGACTTTCCTATAGATTAAGAATGTTACTTCTACAATCCCACCGAGGAGATAGTGCTCAAGGATCAAGCTAAATTCATTTTAGGAGACTATGATTTCTAAAAGGAAATTAGCAGGGATAATAGAACTCGATTGAATCGAGAACAAATAAAAGAAGTTGAATCTGTAGATGAAACATGAATGAACACCACTTAAGGATAGTGGGAGGATTGTCCATTCGCATAGCACATATACATCTGGTAGAATCATACATAAGTCAAAGAAGTATGAGTTACTTATGACTTATGTGTAGAAGGGTGTTGCTCCTAGTGAACACACAATCTACTAAGATGATACTCTCAAAAATTACTTATAGCCTCAAAATCAAAGATGGATTCCATGTATAATAATCGAGTTGGACCTTGGTTGATCTATCTAAATGGATAAATCCCTTAAGGTGCAAATGGGTCTCTAAAGAAAGACTTGCATGAATGGTACGTAATAGGATTACCAGTAATATGATAAACTAGTTGAAAGAGTTTCACGAGTTATCATAATTACATCTGGCAAAATGATTTTGGCCATTATAGCATACCAGGATAAATGAACATTGGTAAAACCAGGTTTTAACAATATTCATATGGAATGTTTATTGTTAAAGATCCAAGAGGGGATTGAAGCAAACTTCTAAGAGTATGAATCTTCAATTTGAGGAAATAGTCCAAAGCAGTTGACTGCCTAAAAAATGAAGATAAATTTTGTGAATATAAATGATTCAGTGGGAACGTTCTAGTCATTCTAATTTGGTACAAAAGGTACCTAAATAAGAAATGACAATCCTATGACAGAATCTGTAAAGATTTGGATAGGAAATTTTCTCGATAAAATTACTAAGGCAAAAACATCCTAAAAGTTTGGAATCACGATCTAAGAGTTAGATAAGAGGTGATTGCTTAGCCTAATTGAAAGTACACATGAGATACCTGCTAAAGTATCTAGCATGGAAGATTCCAAAAAAATGATTCATGGTTATCTCATTCCTAGAGTACGATGTCCTATGACAACTTAGGAGAAGTACGTGGATAGAACCCGGGATGCTTCGGCAGTTGGATCTATCATGTACGTATTGTTGTGTACGCACCTTGAAACTCTTGTACACTTACAGTGTGACAAAGAGGCTTTGATGAGATTCTAGTAAAATTCATGTTAGTTCCTCTATTCCAAAATGTTTAAAGTATTGAGTAAAGTGCATCGATGATCATTTAACTTTAATTATCATTCTAATGGGGTCCTGTTTTAAGTTTCTATCCTCTTTAAGTCCCATTTTAAAACTTATGATGGATTTGTGGTCCTTCCGTCCAATTTTTCGTTATTTGTTACGGTTCATGTTGTGCTGGCGCTTGGTCAGCTAATTTTGGATGGAAAGACCTCTCCAACTTGGATGATTTCCATGTTAGAAGGTAGTGGGACCTTCTTTAAGGTGCCAACACCAAATTTGAGCAGATCCATCTTCTTGAGCTCGGATTCTCGATTCTAGAGCTTGGATTTGCTTCGATCTGTTGTTTCAGCTGCGATTGGTTGAGGATGTTGTCTTCAAGCTTCGCTTCAGCAAGAGATATTAGTGTGGAAGACGTACCCAGTTGTAGATGCAAGATGAAAGAAGTTTTGAGGATGTCGTGGTCACGAGACAACGTTGGGGAATGTCTTTTTGGTTGTTCGAACTATGAGGTAAGTTCAATTTGGGTTTATGAAATTACAGTGTTTATTTGAGGGTGGGTGTTTATTTGAAATTTCAAGATATGATCTAAAATTTGTTGATAGAGCACTGGGTATTGTGGATATCGGTGTTGGTATGATCCACCCACCTGAGTAGTTAAGAGTTGTGATCTGTGGGCTCTTAAGGAAGTTAGAGGCTACAAGAGTGAGGCAAAATAGTGTTGCAGAGGAAGGTGGATATAGAGGTGCTGAAGATGAAGAGAAAGAGTCGGTTGTGAAGAGGATTGAGGTGGTGGAGGCAAAATTAGCTACTATGAGAAAGGAGAACAAGATTTGGAAGATATGTGTGGTGTTTCTCTTTTTGATATGGCACCTGTATGGGTAAGGGGTTTGGGTATTGTTGAATTTGTGGCTGAGGGTGAGTGTAGTTGTTTGTTTGTTTGTGTGGGTAGTTGTCTTTGGTAAATGTGGTGATTGTGTTATAAATATTGGGTAATAAGTGTGGCAATTATGTTAGGTGTGTTAAATTGTGTTGAACAAATGTAATGCAAATTTTATCATTCTATTTAAGTCATGTTGTTAACTTTCTCGTCCTATTGAAGTCCCTTATTAATTGAGAGAGGTAACTTTTATCGTCCTATTTAAGTCATATTTATAACTTTCTCATCCTATTGTGGTCCTACATTTAACTTTTTTGTCCTATTGAAGTCATATTTTTAACTTTCTCGTCCTGTTGGGGTCTCATTTACATTATAACCGATTAAAAAGAGGTCCCTTATAACATCAATATCCACCCTGCCAGACCAGATTCTTGAACACTTAAAGCATAATCACTAACATTCAGCTACTGTCATAAAAAAAATCCAAATTAAAACATTGAAATACTTACATATCCTAAAACTCCCAATTCGAAACCTTCAAATACTAACATAATAGCACCTAACATAATCCATAGTAACCATCTATGGAATCAATATATTTGCATCAAGTTTGTTCCCAGTTTAGAAAATATTGAAATCCAGCTTAAGCTTTACAAAATAACCAAATCAAACATCCACTTAAATAATTGTTCAATATCCAACACTTGCATCTATAAAATGACACCATCAATATTCAGATCCTTCCTCGACCGACCTCTCTTCTTTGAACTAGATGCCTTGGATGAAGAATCTTGTCCTACTTTGTTCAAAAAATGCATTGCTGCTTAGAGTAGTTGCAGCTTGCACAGTTGCTGCAACAGTTCTTCTTCCCTGCATGCACCAACAGAATTTGTTTCATTGCTATGTTTTCATAGTATAGCATTTATATTGTTAGTCTGAAGCGTTACTGAAATATTTGATGTTATCTGTTGAGTTGATACCTACAACATTCATATTACTATTAGTATTACAGTAATGCAAAGTAAAGCAGTAATTAAAAATCACAATAATAAAATGACGCTTACATCATTCTTCTTGGATTTCTTCTATTACGTTCCCTTACTGCCCCCTCCATCCCTCTTTCTCTTCTGCCCAACCACTTTACTTGAGGAGGGTGCCTTACTTGAGGAGGGTTCCTTGCATGTCTTCTTATTATGCCTGGTCTGTTTGCAGTTGCTACAAGTTATAGACCCCTAGCCCTTCTCATCCTTTTCTTACCATTTTCCTCCTCTTCAGCCTCATGTTTCCTTTTCTTCTGTGGTCTGCCCCTTTTTTACCTCAGTTTTAAGAGTGGTTTAACTTCAGCAAAACCTTCTTCATCCCATTATTCAATTCTCCTAAGTGGTCTGATGGTGTGAACATAAATTGTTACACCCACACCGAAAAAATGGTGAAAAATCCGGGAAAATTACCGGAGGGCAAATTTGTAATTTCTGGGATTTTATGTTGAAGCGTGCGGGACACGTTTTCT
>JBBYHH010713723.1:0-17597 GCA_038382905.1 Daphne laureola
CTGCCCTTGGCGCGTGTCACCTGGAGTTTTGCCTGAACACCTGTAAATCTGTAACACTCATTTCCTTCGCCCATACTTAACCAAAACACTCAAAAACCCGTTAACCAATAGCCCATAACATAAACAGACCTTAACAGACAATAATTAGACAAAAATCAGAACCTGAAATACCATACAAACTCAGGAATAACCGTAAACAGGTACCTGAATTTAGACTTACAACCTGAAATAACTTGTCCGTCAGCCACTCGACGCCGGGGGAACCTTACCGGACTTTGGTGGCTGTAACATAGAGTAGTATAAATAGACCCTTTGGGATTCATTTTTGGTTGTTCAAGACATATTTTGGGTTGCTCTCTTTGAGCTGAAACCCTAAGTTGAAATAACTTCTTTAGCCTGGAGTTTACAGGTTTTAGCCCTTCAACCTCCATTTGATAGGGGTTGAAGGGCTAATCTATGAAGAAGCTTTCATCGGGTGAAATACAATTTTATGATATTTCTATTTTATCATTTTAAGTTGTTATTGAATGCTAATCATGTCTATGTTTATCTTTGATAGAGTTAGAGATTCTATGTCTTAGTTTATCTCTAGCTTAGGGTTCAAGTAAGCTATTTCCATGTTATGAATATTTGATATCAATTCTGAGCACTTTTGTCATGTGTGTTATGATGAATGAATTTATCATTACTCTTCTAGGTGCTCGATTAAATGTCCGAGAGGAATTTAATCTACACAACCTTTGTGGAATTGAATGATTAGCTTCCTAAATGTCAGATATGACTTTAGTAAGTTAATTGGTGGATAGTTTTAGTGCTTTAATTCCTCAAAAGTGAGTATTGGATCACGAGAGTGACTAATACCACTTAGTTGAGAGGTGTGTTGCTTGCTCGAGAGAGAAGCAACCCAACATAGGTTAACCATCTAAGAGTCAGAGATGACCTTGGAAGGTTAATTGGTAAAAACCTCAGGATTGAGTCTTGGACCACGAGAGTGGCTAAGCTCATTAGTCATGACAGTGTTGCTTACTCGAGAGAGGGGCGACACAGTTGTGATAATCCACCTTGTACATGATAAGGAAATTGCTTGTATGATCCCTCACTGAATTAATGAATTGATTTCGATGCGGTAATTATAATTCCATGTCTCTAAGTAATTCATGGTAGTTTAGGTTATATGTTTGTTTATGATATCAAATGCATTAGGTTTCGATCCTAGTGGTTTGGATGATTGATTGCGGAAGAGTTAGAGATAACCACCATTATCAATTGGTAGACTTAGAGATAGCCTGCCTCTAGGACACGAGATTAGTAGCACACGCATGATCTTTAGAACGCACGATGCACTTCGAGAACCCATGATTGAACTCTATAAGTAATGTCTTCATTCCCCTCCATGCTCTCATTTACATTTCCTGCTTATACTTGCACCTTCACTCTAATATCTATCATCTCGCGTGCTACTTATTACATTGCATTGTAGATTAGGAACACACATTGCATATTTATACTCTAGGCTCTCAGATTCTCTTAGGTTCGATCCCTCATTTAGCGCCATTATACTATGATAAGATAGAGTTAAGCATAATGAGGTGTTTATAAATTTATTTGACTGTTATTGCTTGAATCCGTGCTTTGATTCCAATACACATGTAAAAAACCTTAGCATCACTTGCTAAGTCTGAGACTTTTGCGTTTGGCTGCTCCAGGAGTTTGTTCTTCGTTCATCTCATGAACAAGAACATTAATTAAAAATTTCGAGAATAATCATGCATAAAAAATTGTCCAAAAATCAATTACAAAATTTAATTAAAATCATAGATTTAATTTAATTCCGTTCCAACTAATATGGCGCGTTAAGAATATGATTTACCAATTCTAGAATAGTTCCTGCAGCTGGAGCAAGATCGAGCCTCTCCAGACTACCCGTTCCAGAATTTAATCAATTAAATAAATTGTAGCAGTATACATTAAATTAAAATTATTCCAAATTAATTAAACATGCAACAATTTAAGTATTGAATTAAAGGCAATAAATAACACAAAACTGTTCTGGTGCTCTACAAGAAGCTCTAATACAACTGTAGGGATTCCAGGTCTCAAATAATGCAACAGAAATAATATAATCCCTCACAAGGATCCATGTAGAATGGGGGATAACAGATGCTTAAAATTGATTACCTCAAAGCAGTGATTTTTGTCATAATTAAGCGGTGAAACCCCCGCTCTCTATGTGTATCCACGCACAAGAAGCTATCTTATTGATCACGGACTCCAAGATGATCTAGGAGGAAATCTCTTCTGACATTGTACTAGCAGTGAAAAAATCTCAAGAATAAATACCAATAAATTGCGCAAAAATGAGGAGAGAGAAAATTGCAAGAAGTCTAGAAACTCGCAGAGATTCAACAGCTTCTAGAGGGACACTAGTCAGGGGCACATGTATAGCTTATTTATAGCCATCCAAGAGTCTCCCAGTCCTACTACGACTAGGAGAGTAATTTTCCCTTATTTACACTTAAGTGATCAATCTTTCTAAAAGTGTCACTTAATGCCCTATTCTCTCTGTTTTTGCGCCACACCTCCTAAACTCTTGTTTATGCGTGTGACCCCATAGATTCATGTTAAGTTGACAGTAATTATGAATCTAATTCATAATTACAAGCTGTGAGCGTTATCTAGCAATAGATTGCAACTACCCAATTAATAAAGAAGTCAATCGAAGTGACATAACCACCTCTAAGGTAATGATCGTCTATAATGTACTTAGTGTGTTCCTTCAAACAAATTCTCTGATTTGAACAGAGGTATGGAATCAATCATCCTCATTAAACATTCAACCGTGGCCATGAGAATATCTCATGTAGCTAAGGAGCGTTAAATCCTTTTTTAGTCAATGACAGTTAAACTCAACAGTATTGCTAACTTACCGAAACTGGTCTATTCCACTTGTGTTAAAAGTGGTCCTCACTAGAATCAGAATAAGCTACTCACATCAGTGAATCTTTGTTACTTTAACTCAAAAAACATCAAGCACGATGACCAGTGTGATACACTTATGTTATAAATGTTACGATTCACAGAATGATCTCACATGTGTCAATCCATCCAGATGAATACTCCGTCATGCAATCATAGGTCAGAATTCATCCCATGAATTCCTCCCCTATGCTAGTATCGCGCACATCATAACAAGCCGTTAGTTCATTGATCAATGTACAAAAATGTACATTTTTCCACTCTGTTTAAAGCATTAAACCAATCAAAATTTCCTTTTTTAATGTTATATAAGCACTTTATTTACAAATTCCTAAGATTTATAGGTGCGTACATTTGAAGGTGATTAAGAGCTCAATGTGCACAAATATTAATCAAAAAGGAAGAAGAACAAGCTTCAAAAAATGATGGAGGTACCCAATTCCACCAAGGAGAAAGAATAAGGATCAAAATGTAAATGGTGCAATTTTTTGGGCAGGTACTAGTGAGAGGCGCTAGTTCTCACACCTAGAACTAGAGCCTCCCACCTTCAAGGTGGGAGTATGAGGTGTGAAAGTGGTGCCTCAAGGTTCCAGTCCAAGCGCAAGAACTAACGCCTCAAGGGGCCAATGGAGAAGGTGAGGCGCAACTCCAGGCCGGAAGAAGTTGCGCCTCCATGTCGCAAGTTACCATCCCAGGCGGAACTCCCATGCACTCCAAGGTGGATGTTTGGGGCCTCATGAAATTCCATCTGCACCCACGGGTCTGTATAGAGAAAATGAAGGATTTTCATTAGTTATCAATTTATATTACCTATTCTATCCTTCCCTACTACTACCTTCATCCATTTTTAATAGTTACGTTTCTTTTTTAGGATCTAATGTATATATTATTTTCTTTAAAATTTTAGTATATAAAGTGAAGTAACTTATATACATAAGATAAATCAATGTGTCTAGTTTGTAAAAATATTTTTTTTTAAAAAAATTTAACAAATTCTTTCTAGTAAAAAATTAAGTCAAACAAAAGTTTAAAAATCAAACATAAGAATTAAACCGGGACGGTGGGAGTATGTTTTAGGTGAAATTAGGTCAATGGTAGTTTAGGTATCTAGAAGTAGTATAAATAGACTCCTTAGGATTCATTTTGGAGAGTTCACTAATTCAAGATTGGATATTGGGTTGCTCTCTTTGAGCTGAAACCCTAAATTTAAATTAGCTTCTTGAGCTAAGGGCTTTTAGCCCTTCAACCTTCATTTCATAGGGGTTTAATGACTAATATATGGAGAAGCAATTTATGGGTGAATTCTAACCTTAACTTTACTTTTATTTCTTTAGTGCTCTTATCTGCTTCCATGTCTATCTTTTAGCAGTAATAGAGTGTGATCATGCTTGTCTTAGTAGTGTCATGCTTAAGTTGTAAGTTATCTTTCTCCATGACTATTTTAGTAGATTTTAGTCTTTGAGCCTGTGTTATAGTAACATGTATGTTTGCTGATCACTTACATTGGCATGCGATTTAGGAGTTTGATGAAATGTTTGAGAGAAATTTCATTGACTTAGCCCCAAGACTAATTGATAGCCTTACTTGGAGCTCGAGATGTCCTGAGTAACTGTCTATTGGTAAATAGTTAGGTGTTGTATGACTCGGAGAGATCACCCCTGGACCACGAGAGTGGCCAGGAAGTGAACCCTCTTATACGAGCGACAAACCGTAGTACTTGAGAGGGGAGCAGGACAAGGATAGTAAATCACCTCACTGGATAATATTGGAGATTGATTGCATGCTTCCTCGCTAAACTATAATTGTATGAGTATAGTAGTTAGATTTCAATGTCTTATAGGAACATGTTGTAGTTTATGATGTGCTAGTGACTCTAGGAGAATTCCTTAGAATCTGATTCTAGCGAATCGGATGATCACTAGGAATCAGAGATGACCCCAGTCATCTATAAGTGGTATTAGAGATAATCCATGCTTCTACGACACAACTTTAGTCACTGATGCATGTTACATAGGATGCACAGTAGTACTACGAGAGCCTATGATTGCTGATCCATAGATGATGCTACTTCTTTTCCTCCATGATTTACTATCTTTTCTTACTTTTCTCTATTTGCATATTCATCACTCATCCACGATTTTTCCTCTCTCACTACTACCCGCATTGCATCCATACATACTTGTTGCACAAGTAGTTTGCTATAATATCTAGATGCTTGATTCTCTTGGGTTTGATCCCTCATTTTTAGCCACTGTACTATGATAAGATATTGTTAGGGCTAAATGAGGTGTTTATAAATGTATTTGCTTAGTTGAGTATTGCTTGAGCTTCATTATGATATACACCTATCTTGTGTAGCAAAATCCTGACTGACATTCATTATAATGATCGACTAGGGATTGTTTAGGAACATCTTATGTTCCAAGGTTAACGTTATTATGCTTATTATTCTAGCACATGAATTACACATAAACATCTGAACAATGCCTAAATATATGTTATCTATATTTTACTAAATAATCATGTTAGTGTCCTAAACCCGATTGGCTTAGGGGCACAACTCATACAAGAACATTAATTCTTCTCCATATAAGTTATGAAAGAAGAGGTCCCCAAATTTGAGCTACATGCACCCTTATGTTTGAACTATGTGCATGTTCCTAACCATCCTTTGGGAAAGTTAGGTTCACAGGAAAAGAGGTGTACTTTCCTCGATTATTATGTACAATGTAAGGGGTATATGTTTTGGGCATAAGTCTCAAGAATGACTTGGTGTTTGAGGCCATAAATGCTAGCTTTCTGGAAAATGAGTTTCCAAAAGTTGGTGAATGTAATGACATTACTTCATTTGGTCCAATCCTCGAGAAGGATCAACCAAGTACCTCAAAGGTACAAGTTGCACAAGGTGCACCTACTATAGAGGGAGTACCTCAACAATAAGGAGTTGTGACTCCTAATGATGGTTCCATTGAGATGGAGCTTGATGAACAAGATCTAAAAGATGATGGATTTATTCAAGAGGGAGTTGAGGACATAAAATAGCTTGAAACCCAATAACCTACGCTTGTGTTGAGAAGATCAACAGAAGAATCTAAGCAACCTAAAATATGGGGACTTTCGGAGGGTGAGACTTACTTGGTTGCATCTGAGATAGATGAACCAAGTATCATTAAAGAAGCTCTTGAAATTGCACAGAGAAAGAATGGCTAAGTTCAATGAATGATGAGTTGCATTCAATGCACATCAATGGTATGTGGGAATTGTCAAATCTTCTTATTGGTTAAAAAGCCATTGGTAATAAATGGGTGTTAAAAATAAAGAGAAATTCTAATAGAAGTATCGATGGGTACAAGGCCCGTTTGGTGGCCAAGGTTTTCACACAAAATGAGGCTGTTGATTTCAAAGACACCTTCTCACCTGTTATGAAATTCAATTCCATCAGATTGCTGCTTGCTATAGTAGCTAACTTGGATCTAGAATTACATCAAATTAATGTAAAGCCCACCTTCCTTAATGTTGATTTGAGTGATGAGATCTATATGAGACAACCAAAAGGGTTTGTCAATATTGGTCTTGAGAACAAGGTTTGTAGACTTAAGAAGTCTATCTATAGTCTTAAACAATTCAAGACAGTGATACTTGAAGTTCCACCATGCAGTCACTAGATATGGCTTTGTGATAATGCATGAAGACCACTGTGTTTACTTGTTCTCATCTAGTTCTGGTTATGCTATTATCACTTTGTATGTTGATGACATACTTATAGCAAGTAGTGGGGTTGAGTTGCTCAAAACCAACAAAGGATGGTTTTCCTTCTTGTTTGACATGAAAGACATGAGGGAAGCTTCTTTCATTTTAGGTGTAAAGATACACCAGAATCGAAAGGAGAAGTTGTCAGCCCTTTCACAAGAACCTTATGTTGATAAGATTCTAGAAAGGTTCAACTTGACCAACTCAAAGCCCATGAACATGCCACTTTCATATGGATGCAAAATTAGAGAGGGCAAGTGTCCTAAGACTCCAAAAGAGAATGACGAAATGACAAACATACCATATCTTAGTGCTACTGGATCCTTAATGTATGTCATGTTATGTACGAGGTCTGACATTATCCAAGTAGTTGGTTTGCTAGCAAAATATTCTTCAAAATCTGGAATGCATCATTGGAAGAGTGTGAAGAGGTTTCTAAGGTACCTTAAGGGTCTCAAGGATTATTAGCTATGCTATCAAGGCACCAGGCTTGATCTGGATGGCTAGTGTGATGCTGATTGGGATGGGGATAAACACTCTAGTAAATCTACATCTGGTTACGTATTTATGCTTAATGGTGGGGGTCCTACTTGGTGTAGTAAGAAACAGACTTGTACAACAATATCAACCATGGAGGCTAAGTTTATCTCATATGCCTTAGTTGTACAAGAAGCATTGTGGCTAGGTTATTTCCTTGGAATCTAGAATTATGGTGGAAAGACCTATTACTATCTTTAGTGATAGTATGACGATCATGGATTACACCAAAGATCCCATGTAACAGTCCATCCCAGGACGTTGGTAATTTTTTCTGAATATTTTATTCGAGGGCCGAATTCTGTAGTACCGAGACTCCGTCTTAAATGTGCGGGGCACGTTTTATACTAAAGTATCATGTCTCGAGACTTCATTTGAGACTCATTTCCATGGGATTTCACATTTTAGTGATGGTACGTGAATCCCGGGCCATTTTACCAAAATTCACTTTGGAGGGCAAAATGATCATTTTAGAAAATTAGACAAAATTGGAATTACGTTGGAAACATCAGGGGATTTATTTTGGATTATGATATGAAATTAAAAGAGAAAGTATATTATGATGTAAGTGGAGTACACATGTCACTAAAGTGGTTAAGGAAGAAAATATCTTGGAATTAATTGTGGTGGAGGTTATTTAAGGAGTTAAAAGGTGGGATATTTTGGTTATGATTGGAATTTAAGTAAAGGAAGGGAAAAGATGAGGTAGGAAGACAATAAAAAGGAAGAGTAATATTAATATTACTTAGGAATATATTATAAGGATATGAATAGGAAGAAATGAGGAAAGAGAAAACTTACCTTCTTCTTATTCCTCCATGGCCGACGCTTTGAGTTCTTCATGGGCAAGGACGTGCTTCATAAATTTCTTCCATTTTTTCTTGAGAAAATGCTTGATTCATGGCTAATTTGTTGAGGTAACAAGCTTTCCTCATTATGTTCTTCATTTCAAGGCCAATTTTGAGCTTTGGGATCAGTTAGGGTTTGAGCTCCTTCTTGAATCATGAAGATTTGCATGAAATTGAAATGCCAAAATTTTGCATGGATGTTTAACAAAACTTTTTATGCTTGGTCTTCATTTCTTCTTCGTCTCTAGTTTGGCTGATTTCTACATGTTGTGGTTAGGGTTGATTTTTTGTTCTCTTGATTGATGAAGATGATATGAAATTGTGATTCTAAAGTGTTCTGAGGATGATAAATGGCTCAATTCTTGCTTGGGTTGTCTTAGAAATTCCCTCTTTTGTTGTTCATGGTGTTGGCTAATTTTTAAGGGGGATGGTTTAAGGATGTTTTTTTTATTGAATTAAGGATTTATGTTGAATTGATGATAGAATTGAGCTTCTAAATTGTTTAGAGGATGATTGGATTACTCTCCCTTGAAATGTTCATGTGTTGGGAGAATTTATGGGTGATGAATTAAGGTTTATATTTTATGAAGAATGTTGGCTTTGAGTTGGAATGGAATTCGGTTTGAGGTCTTAAATTGTTGCTTAATTTCTAAGAAGAAAGTTTCTTTTGGTTTGAACTTTCTTGAGTTAAATGAATTTATGAGTGATGTTAGAATTTGGTGTTGGATGATGGTTGATGATTTCTGAGATGGAAATTGAGCTTCTTTGTTGTTAAATGGATGCTTGGTAGCATTGTGCTTGGTTGGTATTCTTCTTCATGACATGGCCGATTTTGATGAAGCTTGAGTAAAACTTCTTTTGTGTTGGAAGTTGATCAATGGTTTGATAATTGTATTCCTTGTTGTTGTGTGGTTGTTCAGCTGCGTTTTCTATGCTTGGGCATCGTGGAAATTTAGCCGATACCCTATCAGAATTTTGTTACAAAAGTGGTTGCTCGGGTTGGTACTTGAAGTGTGCAATTTGTCAGGCAAGGGTTCAACTCTCTTGTTTATGCATTCTAGGAGCTATTTTTATGCATGACAAGTTTGTTGAAGCTAGTCCCGGGCTGAGGGTGGGGCCGATGAACCCCGGAGCTAGTTACATGGTAAGGTTAATGGTATGCAGGTTTGAAGCTCAGGAGGTCTACTTATGTGTTTCTAGTATTCATTGATCATTTGATGATCAATTCTATGAATCTGATGTTCATTGCTCATTTGATGATCAATTATGTGAATCTGATGTACATTGGTCATTTGATGATCAATTCTGTGATTATGACGGTTTTGGGAAACCTAGGCCCATTGCTAGTACCAACCATTCTATTTTGATTCTAAAACCTCATCTATATGGGCTTTACCCACCAGGTGTCGTCATATCTGTATCTATTTCTATCCTCCGAGGCATCTGTTTATATATTATGTTCATTTGCATAATTTGCATATCATGGATCATGTGATACTAGGTTGTATAAATTGTTTAGAACATGGCATACTAACCTCTTTTTTCAGGTTGTTCTTCAAACCATTACCCTTACGTAAGCCTTTATTGAGTTCCTCTCAAGAACTCGCCCCCTTATGTTTAACCTTTTTTAGGAGCTTCTGATAATCAACCTGCAGAGTAGCTATGTTAGGTTTTCTGTGATTTATGTTTTCAGGTATTTATTACTCCTTGAGGTTATTTCAATTTATGTGCGGGGGTGTTCTCTATTTAGTCTCTGTCTGCTTCAGAATTCTGGATGAGCATTTGTGAAACTACTAACGGTTAACTCCTTTATTTGTGTTAGCAGCAACAGTAACGTTGAGGAGATCATCTGTGTGCTCCTCTGATTTGATCCCTCAAGTTCCGCATGTATTCCCCTCTGTCTGGCTCTGTAGGTCTAGATGCATATGTACATGTATCATAGATCACCATTTGTGACTAGTATGATTGATTAATAGCTTGCATGATTTGAGTCTTGGTCATTGTACATAAGTGTTGAATCTACCTTTGTCCATGTTTCATTGATGCTTGGTGTATGTTATGGATAAGTATGGACGTATTTTGGGATGTTGCTTAAGATAGGATTTTGTTGCCCTAATTGGTTGTGGTTATACGCCTAAGTGTTATGACCATTTTTAAAAACTTTTTTGAGACTTGAAGTGGAATCCTCCTCCTTGTACTTTGTGAAAGTCCCATCTTTCGGTATGCTTCGGAGTTAAGGTACATCGGGCTGGGTTATACGAACCGCTGCACCAAATAAGCCTCCGTTTCGGTCAAGTCACTCCCCCTTTCCGCCCCACTCCATTGCTTCCGCCCAGCGAGGGGGATGATAACTAATGTTTTGGAGAAAATAAAATGGACAAAGGCTATTCATTTCAAGGAAATAAATAGTTAGTGAAATAGTAAAATGAGTAGCCATGAAACCTTAAATGTAAGCTTAAATAAAGCTTTAGTAGATACTTTAATGGTAAAGTAATTACCATAATTCTAATGGCCATTTACTTCAACTATAAATAGATGAGAAGAATGGTCATTAGGGTTACACTTATTCACATAATTCTTGCAATATTCTTCTTCTTCTTCCTCTCAATTGGCGGCATCTTGGTTGATTCTTAGAGATTAAGTGTGAATCTACATTCTGTTCTTTACAATACACTCCACCTCTTGGAATCTCCATCTAGTCCATCTTCTTCTCTTATCTTGGTGATCAAGGGAGCCATCTTCATCTTCATCTCCATCTGTCATCATCCTATAAGAAATCAAGGATACAATCCATCAAGAACAAGCGAGGAAGTAACATACGTTTGGAGCAAGGCATAAGTATTCCTTAAGCTTCTTTCCAATGGTGAAAGGTACATAATATTTTGACCCTTTATTGTATATTTATGTATGTTACCTTCACTTACATATTCGTGTAGAAATGAGCATGATTATTTCAAGAGATATCATGTCTTTTAATCTTCCATGAAAATGTGTCTATATGATAATATGAACATGAAATAAGAATCTAAAAGATCTAAAATATTCAATTGGTATCAGAGTTTGTGTTGCTAGAATCTCATTCATGTTTATGTGTAAAAATTCATTTCAATTGTATGAATATTTAATAAAAATTGATGACACAAAAAATAAGCATAAATCACATGTTGATCTTTTTCATGAGATTGAACTTGTTTCATGTTGTGTTTCCATGAAAATTGGATGAATTGTTTATCGAATTCATGTCTAGAACATTGAAAATCTTGAATGATCATGTGATGAAAGTATTGTGTGAATTTGGCCATGTTAAGAAAATGCAAGAAATTTAGTGAAAAATACTTGTTTGATTCACATGAATATGAAAACATGTATACTAATGTGTTAGTGGATTCAAGTGTACAAAGTTGTTTGTATATTCAAATATATGTTTTTAAGTATGTATGTATATGTTACTTACATATGTCACTTTATTATCTTATACTAAAGTCTTTACTTTAAGGTCTTGTAATATACATTTTGTCTAAGGAGGTGAATTTTAAACAGGACCTTTGTGACCCCTCCATATGTCACCCCCCTCACGTAACAGAGTGGAAGTGGTCGGAGCGGAGTGAGGGGGATGACGGTGGTGTTGTCATCATCGAAATGGGGTAAATGTGGTGGGCGGAATCCATAACCAGGTCCCACATGACTTTCCCCTACCTAGCCCCGTTACTAGGTGAGGGCACTCTGACAATTGTTAAAAATCTGCATTTCATACTTATAACATACATGTACAGTTCATGCATTTATAGTTGAGCTTCGCTCAACGCAGAAACACCAGAAAGGAGCCCAACACTCCCCGAGTAATCCACATAATTCAGAAAATCAGAAGAAGCTGAAAATATATACAGATCCTAAAGTAAATTCTGAATCATATGTACAGATACATGCTATGCCTACAGAGCCTGTAACCAATGAGCATGGAACACCTACTATGTACGAGTGATCAGGACCGTCACGGACACCGATATCAACTCAAGTTCCTGCTGCTGCTGCTAAACACAATAAAGTAAGTTAACCGTCAAACAACCTAAATGTGCTCACCCACTAAATCGGATAACTGATAACGACTTAATCAGAATCATCCCTCAAAACAGAAGAAGAAACAGAAACAGAACTAATGTAGAAACTATATGTACCTGCGGCACAAAAACACAAAACACAACGACACACATCTATCCCGCAGGCTGTGAACCTGAAGCTCCTAAAATAGTTTATCAGAAAAAGGGTGAGTTCCCGAAGGAACTCAGTAAGGGCTGAGGTAAGGTTAATGGTTTAAAAGAAATCTCCTTCAAAAACACGTTAGTATACTAAATCCTGCGAAAAGGTTACTGTACAGAGTTTTACACAGATCATACATATCGTTATGCACCAAGTCCACAACGAACAGACTCATATCGGATGTCTTATGGGACAACATTATGAACAAAAACCTGCAAAACAGAGTTAGAACAATTCCTATGTTATCAGAATAATCCATAACATCATCGTGCACAAAGTGCACAATGAACATATTCATTTTCTGATGTCCTGCAGGCCACCACATTCAGATTCCTGCATACAAATATCAGAATACATACATATATAGACATATATAAATCAGATACAGAATCTTCACGTTCGATTGGGACGGAAGAAGAACAGAGATGACGGCCCCCCGGAGACCGAGCTGAAGCCCAATACATTCGAGGGTCAGAAACAGAACAGAAGCATGGTATACCAGCTAGGGGCCTAGGTTCCCCATATAGAAAACCATCATATCAGATCGCTAATCATAAATTGATCAGAGCAGAACAGAATAACATACATAATCAGATCGCTGATCATAATTGATCAGAGCCAGACTGAATCATATAGATGATCACAAGGTGATCTCAGAAATTCCCAATCATCTGATTGGGTCTTCACGCTTGAAACCTGCACACCATTAGCCTTACCATGTAACTAGTCTCGGGGGTCACCGGGCCCCACCCTCGTGCGCGAGACTAGCTTCAACTAACCCAAATAGCATATAAGGCACTCCCAGAATGCATATTCAAGAGAGTTGAGCCCTTACCAGATATTTCCTTAAGCCGAGAAGAAATCTGAAGAAAATTCCGCAGAGCCTTACAGCTGACTTTTCCTGACTCCTAACAACCCATGTTAACACTAATCAATCACACAATCCAAAAAGGAATAGAATTCCCTCATTTCAAATTTTCATCTTCTAACACTTAGTCAATTTTTTCATTTTTGCCACTTTTTCCAAAAAGTGACAATTCATCCCAAATATTTCTCATTCTTACATTTTCATCAAATAATACTCATTTAAACCACCACTTATCATATATCAACCCTTATGCTTCAACTTTTACTCTCTTAACATTTCGTCCCCCAACTTCTAAATTGAGCAAAACTTGTCAAATTTCAACACAACTTCACCTACTCACAAAGTACCTTTAACACAATTCATGCTCAAACATCCAATTTCCAACAACAAATTCTCAACTTGAAAACCTTGTCAAATTCCGGCCCAACATATACAAATATGTCACAATTTACTCCTTTCTCAAGCTATCATCAAATTATAGCTCTAACCATCCCAAAACTACCAAACAAACACATTTCATACAATAATCACCAACTTCATTCTCTCACTTCAAATTCGGCCCAACCTTGATCATCTTCAATAGATGTTTTTCCCATACTTTCAACCTTCATTTAGGATCTTAGAAACATCACTAAATCAATACAAATAACTCCTAAACAATCAACCAACATTTTCCAAAATTCATGGGTAAAATCGGCCAACATTCAACATGCACAAGGGTGATGATTTCAAACTAACTCCAAGCATTAAAGTTGCTCCCAAAAAACTCAAGAATACTTATCAATCATCACTTTAAGTTTTCCCCAACTTTCTCTCAAGAACACTAACAACCCTAACCTTCAATTCACACTTTTTCCAACCAATCATGAAGAAAGAGTGTAGGAGAGATTCTCACTACACCAAAACAACTCCAAATTCAAGCTTACCTTAAGAAATTGGTGAAGAAATTGATGAAGAACGTCACCCAACAACCTCCACAAAATCGACCTAGGTGAGGGAGAGAAGAGAAATGAATTTCAACACTTCCAATCTTACTTCCTACTTGAATCACTCAAGGAAACTAACTTACCTTCTAAATTGGAGAAGCTAACAAGGAGATTTGATAAAGAAGATTGAAGAACACCAAAGAAGAAGTTGAGAGAAATCGGCGATAGAGAGGGAGTAGAGAGAGATAATATTTTGTGTTTTATGACATATATTACTTACTACCAATACTTATCCTATTTTACTACTACCACATATTTTTATTACTACTCTTTTTACTAACCATAACCCAATTTTTACTCTTTTACCTTACTTAAATTACTAACTCACAATACTTACTAGCTTACTAACTAATTCTTCCTACCACATAATTTTTACACTTTATCACAATCACTAACAAAGTGACATGTATTTCCCACTAACTTATTTTAATCTTATACTATACTTACCATAACCCATTCCTACCTTAATAAATTAATCCTTAACTTAACCTTAACCCAAATTCACCTTAAAAAACGTTATCCTCAAATTACCCTTAATCCTTCAAAATGACCATTTTGCCCCCGAAGTTTAATTCTGGAAAAATGGGCCGAGATTCACATACCAATACTAAAATGTGAAATCCCGCGCTGAATGTAACAGTTGTAGAGGCAAGTTGACCAAAATTAAGAAAATATGAGCTACACGTAGCTCAGATCTCTTGGAAGTGATCGGTGATCCACACTGATATAAGTGGATCTTACTCACATACTGTTTGTAACTCCAAATATTTTATCACATTTATTGATGACTATTCCCGTTATCATTACCTGTACTTGATTAAGGAAAAGTGTAAAGCTCTTGAAAAGTTTAAGATCTCCAAGACAGAAGTCGATAAATAGTTGGGAAAAGTTATTAAGATTGTGAGATCTGACCGTGGTGGTGAGTATTATGGAAAACATGGAGACAATGGAAAAATTAAGGGTCCATTTTTCAGATACTTAGAAAGCTATGGAATAGTGGCTCAGTTCATTATGCCAGGGAGTCCCGAATAGAATGGTGTGTCCGAAATACGAAATCGCACCTTAAAGGATATGATGAGGAACATGCAAAGTAGAAAAAATTTGCCTGACATTATTTGGGGTGAGGGTATCAAGATGACCTTATATATCCTCAATCGAGTACCCATCAAGTCAGTTCAAAAGATGCATTTTGAGTTGTGGACGAGTAGGAAACCCAACTTGAATCATTTTCGAGTTTGGGGTTGTCTTGCAGAATTGTGATTGTACGATCCCTTTGAGAATAAATTGCAATATCGTTCCACTCATTGTTATTTCATTGGATACCCTGAACATTTTAAACGGTATAGATTCTACTGTAAAGATGGAGGTACTAGAATTGTGGAATCACAGACAACTAAGTTTTTGGAACACGATATGGTCGATGAATGTGATCCTTCTAAGATAGATAAGGAGGTAAAATTAAGTACCATTTGTGTTCCTCTACTTATACATCAAGAGACCGTGGATCCTTTACCTGTGCATGCTCCAATGGAGCAAGATCCTTTACAACCATTGGTTGAAGAGGTTCCCTTGACACAGTATGTAGTAGCAGATGTTCCACTTAGACAGTCAAGTAGAGAGAGGAGGTTAGCTATACCTACTTATTATGTGGTCTATCTTGGAGAGAGTGATTATGACATTGGTCACGTGATTGATCCAGTGACATTTTTAGAGGCTGTGTCTAGTCCTTAGAAAGATCTATGGTGGGATGCAATGAGGGATGAGATGCAATCTATGCAACACAATAAAGCATGAGAGCTTGTTGAGCTACCTAAAGACTACAAACCTATTGGTAACAAATGGGTGCATAAGACTAAAATGGATTCTAGTGGAAAGATTGAGAGGTTTAAAGCCAGACTGATTTCCAAGGGGTACACTCAGAGAGAAGGAATTGACTACGTTGATTTATTTTCTCATGTGTCCTCTAAAGACTCTTTTAGAGTCATTATGACACTTGTAGCTCATTATGATCTAGAGTTACAGTAGATGGACGTTAAAACTGCCTTTCTAAATGGGAACTTGAAAGAAGAAGTCTATATGGAATAGCCTAAAGTTTTTAAGGTAGTTGGAAAAGATCATATGGTATGTAGATTTTTGAAGTCTATTTATGGTCTGAAACAAGCTTCTCGTTAGTGGTACCTGAAGTTTGATGAGATAATCGCCTCATTTGGTTTTGTAAAAAACTAAGTCAATAGATGCATATATCACAAGGTCAGTGGGAGAAAAATTATCTTTTTGGTCCTTTATGTGGATGATACTTTTCTTGCAACAAATGACATGGGCATGCTTCATGAAGTTAAGCAGTTTTTGTTTAGGCAATTTGATATGAAAGACCTTGGTGAATCATCTTTCGTTCTTGGGATTGAAATCCACAGGGATAGATCTCAAAACTTGTTGGGTCTCCCTTAGAAGGCATACATTGAGCGCGTATTAAAGAGATTTAATATGCATGATTGTAAACCTTGGAATGTGCCAATTACTAAGGGTGAAAACTTGAGCCTGACACAATGTCCCAAGAATGATTATGAGAGAGAATCCATGAGAGATGTGCCATATACTAGTATTGTAGGGAGCCTGATGTATGCTCAGGTGTCACCACCACCCTCGATCCCGGCGCGGCGAAAGTGTACGGATCGGAAGCGGATGTCGAAGGAATCGGGTGGTGGTCGGTGATGCGGAACGCTTAACTTGATTGGCGGTCCCAAAATCCGGCCCTAAAAATTTCTTTCCTGACACGTTAACAGTTTTACAGAAAATCGCGTAATCAGATAATAAACAAATACACTGTTGAGCTCAGCTCAACCCAGATGCACCAGAAAGGAATCCCGCCCACTTGGTTGCGTAAGAACTCTCCGAGAAAAATAAAATAGACAGATTTACATATCAGAATATAACAGATCATGTAATGATACATATATGCATCATATGTCTATAGAGCCAAGAATACACCAGAAATATACTGCTGCTGCTGTTTGTAACAAACAGAAATGTTAAACCGTTAGTCCAGATTTATCGTGCTTGACCAGAAAATAAACATACAGCTGAACTGTCAGCACCCCTCCCCGGCCGAAATGTGTGTTATGTGCGGAAGCGTTGTGAACGGTGCCGGGAGGCAGCGACGACCGGCGGAGCCGAACTTCTCTTCGACTGTGGGTCCCAAAACCCGGCCAATTTTAAACTTTTTTCGAACTTATTGTTTCTAACGTGTTACTTAGGTTTAAGGCGCTCTAGTTACTTAATGCTTAAACCTGCACCTGAAAACACGTTAGTGGTTTTCACAGAATATCGCGCATTGTCGAGATTAAATATCCTTATACATCAGATTAGAACTACCGC